>APFE030100162.1:1375-53082 GCA_000404065.3 Pinus taeda
CATCGTGATATTACCGGGGCCCACCACCTTCGTTCGGCATTCTGAGGATTCATCCACTTGGCTAACTTCGGGGCATGGCTCTGATACCACTTGTAAGGACTCTGGACACCACAGATCTCTACAATGGTATGATATTGTCCACTTTGGGCCTAAGCCCTCATGGATTTGCTTTTGGACTTACCCCAAAAGGCCTCATACCAATGGAGATATTTGTCCATCCTTATATACCTATGATCCTCCCCACTTCTAATCAATGTGGGACTTTGGTCGTATACCCAACAGATTCTTATGCTTTCACTGTCAGATCCGACCCTTGCCAAACGTCCCGAACAGATAACCAGCAATACCAGATCCTCTCACTTCGTCAGACACCCGATACCCCCTCTTTGCCTAATGATCTTCTCCTTATATAGCCTTAGGCCCTTCACAATACCACGGGCCAAAACCATAGCAACACAATACCATCAACCTCGAAACTAGGGATCAACACGTTCGTCGAGACACCATGGTCCAAAACCATAGGCACAACTTCCAAGGACTAACTGCCACGGACCAAAGGTACTTTTCACATGTACGCGCTTTTACTAAATCCAACCTGCGTGTACACGATGATTCTCCTTGATGAACCTGCGTATATCTCTTTCTTGTCCTGCTGTACTGAGATCTGTCCACTGATTAAGTTGCCATCTCTTGTACCAACCTCTGAGCACCTGTACCAACCTCTGAGTGAGTTTCCATCAAGGACAACGCTTGAAACATAATGCCAACATAGAATTCCCAAGTAGAGGTGACCATGTTGTTATGGATACAAAATTCCAAAGTAGAGGTGACCATGTTGTTATGGCTACAAAATTCCTAAGTATAGGTGACCATGTTGTTATGGCTATAGAATTCCCAAGTATAGGTGACCATGTGCCTGACTCATAGGTAATAGGTGGCAGGTGAGAATCGGATCAGATTGTTGGGTTAGTGGAGAAGGAGTACAAATACTCTCACATGGGTTAGTGCATAGTAGAAGCATTCAACAAAATACTAGAGACTACGCTAACCAAAGTGTGCAACACGTAGTGAAGCGATTAGGACTTGCATGTACCTGCAGTGTTATGGGATTATAGGACAATGTGCAAGAAACTGATGGGACAAACACCTTTCTGGTTAGTTTATGGCATGGAACCTATCATGCCAATCGAATATATCATACCTAGTCTACGCATAACAGTGCTCATAAGGATGATGAACCGCGAAGCTCTAGAAAAAAGGCTCGCGCAATTAGAAGAACTTGAGGAGGAACGGTTCTTGGCTAGTTTTCATCAACAAGTACAAAAGCAGGATGAAAAGGCCTAGCATGATCACCATATTAAGTTGTGCACCTTCAAGGTAAATGACTTAGTGTTGTTGTATGACAGTAAGTTTGAAAATTTTCTAGGAAAATTCAGAATGCACTAGTTGGGACCATATGTGGTTAAGGAGGTCACAGATGGAGGTGCGATCTAGCTAGTCAAACTAAATGGAGAACCCTTCCTAGGAAAAGTGAATGACAGCTACTTCAAGCCCTACATGGATGGGCCAGCTATCTGACTAGCCGGCAGAAGCACAGTCTTCGTGCTCCGAGGAGCCAAACAAATGTGCGGGACTATAAACATATGTAGCAGATACTGGTACAGATGTATGGAAACAATTCAGACATAAAGGTCTTGAAACTGCAGATGAAGCAAATCCAACAAGTAGTAGCTCAATGCACTACGGACCTCAATGCAGTTCAAGAACAGTTGAAGTGACTCCGCGCCAAGATCGTCGTGCCCACTGAGTGACTCAAGGGTGAGTCATGATGTTTGTTTTGGGGGGCTGTTGGGCATGGAATCCCCCCAAGGCATGTTTTGGGGCTCAAAGCCCAATTTTTGACTTAATCTTGTTGTAAAGACTCCACAAATTGTGGGCGCAAAGCGTGAAATGTATGATAGAGTCACAGGGTTGTCCACCCTAGTCTTGTAATGTAATGTTAGCCTACCCATGGTCCGCAGACCATGGGATTGTATAAATAGAGCAAGGCTCTAAGTGTAAAAGATAACTAAGGAATAGATAGCGAAGCAGAAGTGAAGAGCATGAGTCTAAGTGTCTAAGTGTGTCTTGGGTCATAGAGTAGGAGAAGGCTTTGCAACTAAGTGCGCAGAGGCCTAGTAGTCCACAACTAAGTGCACAGACCCCTGCAGCTGAGTGCGCAGGGTGGAGTCAAGTTTGTAACCAAGGAAGAAAATAATAAAGAGAAGTTTTATCTTAATTTTGTGTATCTGTTCTTGGGTTATTACATGTTTAATATAAATTGCAAATATACTATTTATTTACTCCATGCACCTGTAGGAATGATTTATATTGCTAAGTATACTTTAACGCATACAAGTAGGCTATGTTAATCAACTAGTAGCAAAATACTAGTAAGGGCTTGGGTAATAACAGTGTTCAGCCCCTGAGTAGGGCTACGTGAAGGCAACATCTCAGACTATGAGGTACGGGTAAGTGCGCATAGCGACGTGCATGCAGGGTCGAACTGTGGACCACTTGAACTCATCAGACATCTCCAGGGTGCGGAAACCTAGTTCTAGCACCCTCCCATACTACTTCAGGTGAGACCTCAGTCCGTGCTCCATGAACTAATGCCAAAAGGGCCAATAATACCAGGATTTGTTTGGATAAATCACCTTTGAACCTAGTTCAAGCCCCTACAAGCCAAAATTTAGCAAAAGGAATTATCTTTTACATTCTCTTTGTAAACTCACTAAACTACAATTCAACCATTCGCAATGGAACATGCCAGGCCTTCTCATAAATGACCATCACCCAGGGTTTAGTGAGGAGTCATTTGAATTACATCACATGATGCTTCTTATTCAATTTACCAGTCGACAAAAAGGTTTTTAGGATATACAAAAAATTCCCTAACATTTCCTTCTTTCTGGTGAGTTTTAACACACTTTGTTTCACTAACATAATGAGCACAAGGGATTATTAATTTTAGAATGTCTAACATTGTTATCCTCCCCGCCTAGGTTCAAACCCTACTAGAATTGAAATTGGAACTGCAAATGGCAAGTATACTCGTTCTAATGTTCATTCCATGAATTCCCTACTAAGAAAATTAGATTCTCCTACTATTGAAATAATCAAACAGGATGAAGATCATGATCTGACTCCTATTAAAATTGGAGAGACTATACCTATCGAAGAAGCTTACTCTTCCAAAGAGAATGGAGAAGAATATTCGGAAGGCGATGAAATTTACTTGGCAGAACAAATGCATAAAGCAGAGTTGGGGTATCCATCATATTCCATAATATTTTATTCAACAACTAAAACAACCACTGCTATGAATGACCATGTATCTATAAATGCCCGAGAAGCTATTAGAAGTGGATACCACCATAGTCTAGATTGTTCCTGATGAAAATATTCATCCTTAATTGAACTTCTTCATTGATTGGAAGAAGCTTAATAGATCACCTACATTATACTAGACAACGATGCATCATACTCTACTAGATGGATATGACAGAAGGTGCAGTGGTTCAAATTGTTCTAGGTATGACAGTCGAAGATTTTGGGATGAAGTTTACACTATTACCTACTAATACACAATTGAAACAATTGAGAGGGATTTGTCTGGAACACTCAAAGCATTTTCTACACCTAATAAAGATGAGTATGTGTCACTTCTAGATAATATTTTGCAAGAAAAATTTACTGGTGGCTTGGATAAATCAAATAGCACATATAAGGTTTTGTCTCTTCTTATAGAGAAAGGAAACAAGCTTTATTTTGAGGATGAGCCTTACCTTTATCAGAAGGATTATTGGTGGAACAATGGACACAATAATGAGAGAGACAATAGGCATTAGAGATATTACTATATTTTGGTAAACGTTATTTTGGGGCCCAACCCTTGGTATTCGGCGGATCAAGCAATGTATACAGAAATGATTGCATACATTACTATGGAGGAAATGTCAATACTTCATAAATAACATTTAAAATGTCTTTCTCATGTGGATGTGAAACCTAATTTTTTTTAACTGGCCAATCTAGAACTTTTGGTGAGAATTTTTTTTTTCCAATAGATCTTAGTTTGACCTCAAGATGGAAGGATTCATTATCAGGTCAGCATTTTTACTATAATCAATGGTTAAAGAAGTTGGAAACTTCTCCCAAAATGTTATGCTGCTTATGTTCAAGTCTAAGTTTGGGATGTCTGGCACTTCCATTATCCAAGGAGGTAACCAAGCCACTTTCGTTATTCAAGGAAGGATTGGAAGGAACGTCTAAAATCCCTCACAATGTAGAACCTAGTTCATGTCATTCAAATGTTGGAGATTTTGAACAAGGTTGCATAATACACATACCTTTATATCGAAACTTTTTTGACCACTATTATTTCATGTCAAAACTTGCTTATCCAATAATTGGAGGACAAGCCTCGAATGGTAAAGTCCATACAAATGTCAAGTATAGAAACCACAGAATAATATTATTAGATGGAAGGACTTTAACTAGATGGCCTAGTAGCAATATCCATCATTCTAAGTTAAAAGTCGTTGACAACATTCCTGAAATTAGCTCAATACATAATTTTGCAAAGCAAGTCTCTCAAATTGTTTTCGTTCTTCACCAATTTACTCTAGCCCAATTGAATAAGCAAGGAGGTGATGTTGATGTAGTTAAAATGAAGCACGCCCCTTTACTTTGATGTAGATCTCATCTAAAATATGGGTACTAGAAGAAGGCTTAGTTATCCTAGTTACAAAAGAAGACAATAATACTGAGGATAATAGGTTATTTGTTATGTATTGCTTTAGTCATGAGATAAGTATAGGGATCTCCAATAGAAACACAACAGGGCATATTTCTCTGTCATTTTGTTCAAAGTGTGACAATTGGTTTTGAAAATTATAGTATTAACCTTGTATTGAAGGACATTGTTGGACGAATTTCAAGATTCATGTCTAGGTACACTCGAGCCATAATTGTTGATGTTGGAGCATACCTAGTTTAGATAATCACGAAAAAAGATTAAAAAAAAATGAACTGAACAAAAATACCCAAAGCCTTGATGTAAGGACTAATTTTGTGGATAACAAAAATGAATATTCAAACACAAAGGTACATTCATTGGGTAAGGAAGACTTGGAAAAAGCATTAGACTGAATGAAGAAGAAAACCGCATCAGCTTGGAGGACACCAAAAGTGTTGAATGTAAAATGGGAAGATCTCGGTAAACTTGAATATGATAAGAAGTCAATTCTTAACACAGTCCAACTACCTCTTGTGCATCAAGAGTTGGTAGAATAGGACAAAGTGCAAGTTCTGGTTGAAGCTAATACTCTAGATGGTAGATATGAATGGAAATTTATAGTGATTAATGGAAAGGACCCTACTCCTGACCAGACTTACAAGTATATTGTTCGTGTCAATCCTATCTCAATTGAGAGAGATGAGGTTAAACAAGCAATGAACTCAGCTAAGACAATAGTTTTGAATGTTGTGTGGGGATTCATGCCACGTTTAAGGAAGGGTAAAAGTAAAATGGATGAGGTCACCAATAAAAATGTCTCTGCTCAAAAATGCCATGGAGGTGATGATACCCATTTGATTTTTAAAGTATTCACCCATCCCTCTATGAAGTTGCATTAGAGGATATCAAATACTATTTATTTATAGGTGGTGATATTTCTTTGAAAGATATTGAAGAAGGGAGACAACATAGTGGGCAGCAGCAGAATTTGTCATTTCCTGAGGACAATAGTTGTCAGGAATGGGGGTTGTAATGTTCCCAAAAAAATTATTTCTCAAGGGACAAAGTAGCCTATTAATCCCCATAGGTTATAGTCCTTCATAAAGGGAAAAAAATACAAAAATTTCCACTCTAAGATATTTGGGGCAGCTCGGAAAAGAAACCCAAATATGGGGCTTGGGGTGAAGTTTACTCAATCAATTAGGAAGAAGAGTCCCCTCTACAAAATTTATAAATATGGGAGGAATGAATTCATTTTGAGAGAATGTTACATAGTATTTTGTCATGCCTCCTGCACTTCCCTGTGACATACCCTGAAGTGCCCGAAACATGACTATTATATAGTATACTTATCCATGTATATAGCTCAGGTCCCTCCTAAGACTTCATTTGGAAAATGTCTTGAGCTTTCCCTAAAGAAATAGCTCTTCGAACCCTAAAATAAGAGTCATTGCTCTTATGCAGCTCAAAAAAGAAATGATTGCTTGTTGCACTATGTATTACCCATGATGGCATCACTCTGTTCTCTAGCATACCCACAATGATCCCAAAAAGGTAATTTTCCCAAAGGAGATGAGAAGCTTCGTGATCTAGAATCTTCCAGAGTGATGAGGTGGAGGTGGTTTCTCATAGATGAGGTCGAATCCCCCTAACTTGACCTCTTTGTCTTATCCCTATGATCAGCTACCTCCTTGATATGTGGGCCTAATCCTATCTTTGGAGAGGTCCTAACTCCCTCTCCCAGCCTATAAATTTCTCCTCTCCCATTCCCAAATGGTTGGTCTATGTCCATTTGCAACCCTATGCTAAGCTTATGCCTAAAGCCTATTCATTAGACTTGGAGAAGGAGTCTTTGGAGATTTTCTTGGCTTGGACTTGGATTACCACTCAAGGAGAGCCTTTCAACATCAAGGCTATGGTTGTAAGCTCCCCTTTAATCCTTAAATAATATACAATTGCTAGTTCATCTTCCCAAAATATTTATGTTCATGTATGTATTAGCTTGGCATTCCTTGATCAGTTAAGTAGGTTGTTATTGGATTTGTTATTGGTTTTGGCATGCTTGGTTGTCTCTTGATCACATGTGCAGGTACAGAAGCGCCGAGAGGAGCAAGAAAAAGTTTGTGACACAAGCAGTTTGAGGCCCTCAACAAAGGAAATCAAAATAACATTAGAACAAGGTAGGTCATCTCTTTCGTTCTACTTTTCAATTATAACCTAGGAAGATGTCTAGTTGATTGTCACTTCGATTGTGAGACCCACCCATTGGGCTAGAGGGATCATATATTTGCATAGAGGATTAACCTTGTCAATAGAGAATCAATTGTTGATCATTTTATCTCTATTTGTCTTAAGCCTCAAGCTTTGAGGGTTTTAAGACCCCTTTTTCTCCTATCAATTTCTGTGGTGAAATATTCCACCCTAGTTGACACCATTCAATCATTCCTCTCTATTATGGGATTAGGAATTCGATTTGGAAGGGGAGAGAAATCTTGCTAGTTCGCAGTCTTTGTTTGAGAACCAATCTGATAGGGAAGCGAGTATCTATTTTATTTCTCGTTTTGGCATAGAACGTACATCTAAAAGGAATTGAAAATTATTGTTCTGATATTGCTCTGTAAGGAGGAGTGAAGCTCTCCGTAGGGTTGATCCCTTGTTCTGGGCATTAGAATATCATCCGGAAGGAAGGTGAAGTGATTTCTCTTATTTGTCCCTTGTTCTGACTACAGGAACCATTCAATGAAGCCAACGAAAATTTAAAGACTTTGTGATAACTCAAATTTATGTTAGATCAAGATCTCGATAAGTGATTTCTTTAAAAGGGGACGAAGTTCTGTACATAAAGACACCTTTTCAAGGTGTCTTGTAGTTGAGGGATATATTTTTCATGAATATTAAACTACTATATTTTTGAATTTCGACAATCTTGGGTCTAGGATAGAATCTTAAAATCTCTAACGCTACCAAACCAAGAATCTCAATGATACTACTTTTCATAATGGAATATAAACAACAATAAATCACACATGCATAGAATATATACAACTTTTTACAGTTTTTTTCAACCCAGCTTCGTTATATTAAACAACAACAATACAACAGGTTAGGGCTCCCATACCAGGGATAATGGCCCTAATACATCCACTCGTACAAGATACAAAATTGGGGCTTGGTTTCAGTACATCAACAATTAATCTTCCCACAACAAGATACTCTGACCATCTGGCTGATGTAGCATGCTCTCTTAGTCCCTTGGTCATACCTTGTACTTGCCCGGTCCTTCAGCTCTCGATCTACAGCTCCTTGCCTCTATCAATGCTCCAAGTCCATCTGACCACTGAATCTCGACTATCCAATCTACTCACTAGTTGATCGTTTGTCGATCAACACATCAAGAATCCTATCGAGTTGTTTATAGCTCCACTTGTAAACAACTATCAATCTGCCCACTACCTCCCCTTATCTACTTAGGGGCTTCACCCACTATGGTCTTCCTACATTGCTCCGACGAAAACCAACATAAGACACATAGGGCTTCCACCTATCACTGCAAGATTTCCATCTCCCACAATGAACATGGGCTAGGAGGACTGTCCATCTTCTGTTGTAGATTTCCTTCTCCACACACATGTCTTTGGCTCCAAAAACAGCTCCTGGTTGATCAAACCCTTGAGCTCATCAACTGCCTCTCTCACAACCACCTTTGTTTATCAAGGTGTTGTTCATTGGGCTCCAACTTGGACACTATCATGCTATCCTCCAGCAAACCATAATCTTGTCCACACTTGGACCACTCTCACGTTGCCCTCCAAAAATCCACGAGTGACCAAGTCCATGTTGTAGCATCTGCACCAAGTTAGGGCATCCCCACACTCAGGAGACCCTTACACATGGCTGCCCACATACTTCTCCAATATTCCATTTGCTTCTACAATAGAGGATCCATTGCACAAATCTAGGTGCCAAACTTCACTATGAAATTGCCCATTGGTTAGGGCTTCTAACATGTCACGTCATCCCTACCTCCTTGGCTTCCATAGGTTGTAATATCAATCCTCTCTTAGGAAACCCTTCTCATGATTTTATGTTTTACTATTGCCATGTCTCCAATTTGGTTAGGGCTAATATGAATCCACATCAACCTTAGATCCTTGCCTCTAGACCTCTTCTACGACTTCTTTTTTCTTCTCATTTTAAGTTGTTGCCACTCGAGGACAATTTTTTGGTGGTTTTGGCTCTTCCAAATAGCCATTACAACTTCAACCCTCTCTACAATAATACAATGGATCTACTACCCACAATTTTGAGACAAAACCACACCATACACCAACCCATAATTGTCCTATAATTAGGACACCATATTTTGCATCATACTCAACACACAATCATTCATACATACCTTGTTTTGCAGGTTTAGTCATTGTTGCATGTTATACTCATGGTTAGGGCTAATAAATCACTATTATAGCCCTTTATTCTTCCTCCAGAACTACTCCAGCAACTGCGACCTTTCTCCAATATGCTCTTGTTGTCAAGTGTTGCAAGCCTAGGAAGAAACTAGGCCTTAATTACGTTGTCTAGACCTCTCCTCCTTGCGTTGTCTTCTTCTAGACTTTTGTTTAGGCTTGTGGCTCCCTACAGAAACCTAAACCAACCCTTGAAACACTCCCAAGTCATCATGCTACTACACTATAGAAAATAGTACTTCTTTAACAAAAAATCACACCCAAAACAACCCATATAAACCCTCTTTGTAATGTGGCCTCCTCCTTGCAAAAGCTCGGACCTATACCAAGATAAAAGGACACTTCAAATACACATAAAATTCCCCATGTTGTCCTTATTTGCATCAGTGACTACCTTAGCTGTGGAGGTGATTTGATGCACTTGGATGTCTCAAATAGCCTCACACACACCTCTTATTTATATCTCAAGTTGTGGCTCCAACATAACATTCAAGAGGGATTTTCTAGCTATCATAAGGCCTCCAATCACTAGGAAAACCTTTACCAAACCGACACACAAACTTCAAAAATTCATATCTCAAGTTCTAGAGCTCTTATTTGGGTGATTTTCAAAGCATTGGAATTCAGACATGCCAATCTTTATCACCTAAAATTTTCTCATGTTCAAATTCTTCATGGTTTTGGCCCAAAATCTGATGGGTGAAGAACCCCAAGCTTGGGTTTCAAGCCCACATGACTACTTGTGATGATTTTCCCTCGAATCCCCAAACCATAGGTCTCAGAGTACCTCCCAAACTATACACAAATCAACACATATATCCACATATGAGATATTATATAGCAAGGGATTGGCCTATTGATCATATTGAGGATTTTGGAAGTATCTATCTTAGGATGTCTATGAAGGCTGAGGTAGAATAAAGTAGTACAAAGGCCTTAATCCCTTTTTATGGGACTAAAACAAGATTCAAAGTTGGTCCAAGGAACAAAAGTCCTTACTATGGATTAAATAAGCCATTAAAACCTTCCACGGGGCATTGAACAAGTTTTGGGAGCTCGGGTCTAATAGATAGAAAAGACTCAAGGACTGTAGCCTCTCAGATCTAGCATAGTAAGTAGTCATAAATCTCAATTGGTTTGAATAGAACTTTAAATGGGCATCCTTTCATTGTGATATATGGTTATGGTTTTTGGTCCTGTTGACCAGGAGTTTGAATTATTTCGTATGGGACTATTTTAGACTGTACTACGTGCTAAATGAAATTGATCTAATTGGGTATAATATATTATTGAATAATATGTTGTCTTGCCAAGATTTTATATTTTTGTTTACAAAAGGATTGATCAATGACAGAAATTTCATTGTTCATCAATTTGTATTGAATTAAGTCACTGTGTTAGAAAAAATGAAAATTTGTTACAAGGAAATTCTAGGGTAGAATTACCCTAGATCTCTACACATAGGAATGTAACAATTAGATTCGTCTACTACTAACAAAGAAAAAATAGAGGCATGTTGCATGAAACAACAACACAAATTCTTGAACAATAAAATAATTACAAAATTAGATTGCCGTAAATAGAAAATGGTAACTCACTTGTTTAATGTCTTCCAATTTTGCATCATCCTTAAGAAATAAGCAAAGATACTTGATGAATATATCCACCTAATGAAAAAAGTACAAGAACCTTATGGTTAGTTGTATAGATAGACATGATAGCTTAACCACAATTCTTATAACAATGAATAAAGCAATGAATGAAAAAAATATAGAAAAATGTACATCTCTTCATATGCAGACCCATCCAATATTATTAAACCATGTTTATGTAAAGATACCCATAAATGAGTGTACCTCTTAAAGAGTAGCAAGAATATTATGGACATTCTACAGAAAAAATGATTATTTCTGAGGCTTGAAAGTTGAAATATTAAAGATCTTCAGAAGCATTGACATATGCGACTAGATGGCATGACCTTGTTGAAATTTAGGTTGAAAATTTTGAAGGTTCCTTGAAAATATTTGATAGAAGAAATTTAAGAAATAGACAAAGAATACAACAAGGATTGCACTCAATAGACTTGCTTAAGCCTAGAAATCTATTGTTCAATTATTTTTCTTGGAATGTTTCAAGTGGCAAAAGCACTTAGTACCTATATATTTTCCCTCTTTGTACTGGATGATTCATGGGAAAAGTATTGCAAAGCTTCCCAAAGTTCAAGCAAAGAGGCTCTGTAAAAAAAGAATATTTCTATGACGAGATATGTGGGATGCTGATCACAGTTCCTGGATAGATTGCCATTTTTTCACTCATTTCGAGGCAGTATTTTCATTTGATAGAACATCTATCTAAGATTGCAATATCTTATAAAAGATTAGGATTTTCCTAAAATGAATTTCGATATGCAAGGCTCTGTTTGGGGAGATTTGAGGTGGGTTTATGATAATCTCATTTTCAACTGTAATAGCATAATTCCCTTTTATGCATAAAAATATTCCATTAGCCCTAGTCTTGAATGCAAGATGATCTTCATTGAATGTTAAGTTATATGGATCCACCAAATGAGAATCATTTGACTCTACAAGATTTCTTATAAGCTTAGAATATTCTCTTTATCAAGGCCATCCTACAATGTACACTCCTTATAAAAGTATGTTTACCAATGAAAAGTGCCCCTATTTTTTCAAGGGTGAGACACTAAGTCACATATTCTGGCCCGATTACCCCAAAGAGCATGGCCTATATTCAAAGACAATGTGGAGCATGTGAACCAATGGTATTGGACATTGAATATCTAGAGGATAATTTGATTTATGCCATGAAGCACTATTGCCATGAAAAAATTATAGGTTGCTTCAAAGGTTTTCTAAGATTTATCAAGTTCAAAAGTTTGTTCAGTAGATCTCAAGACCTTCCAAGATTATTCCATTATAATAAAAGAATCCCATGCAACCGGGTTGTGTATAATTGGCCTTGCCAAAAGTTCAGAAAAATTCTCGTCACTGTTGGAAAGATGAAATTGATCAAGATGATAGCCTTTGTGAGGAAATTTATACAAACACAAGAAACTTCCAACTTGCAGAAGACACAACATGTGATGAGGATTTTGATGATGAAGAGGAAATTTTTTTAAAAGAGAGTTATTTCAATTATGAGTTTGGAGTTGCATTGTCCTTGGATCTCACAAAAGAAAGGGAAATCAATTATTTTTTTTCTCGCATAACAATGGGCACAAAATGCACAATGACATAGATATGACCTTGTTCCACAATGCACAAGGTTACACATGTGCCATATTCAAATCTAAATTAATTGAAAATCTCAATCATTAACAGAAGCCACTACATAATGGGCAAACATATTCAATTCTGCCCTTCTACATAACCATAACTACAATGTGAAAACAATATCACATGAGTTTGATTCAACAACAACTCTCCACGGAAATTAGGAGAATTCAAATGAGAGACTCAACCCAACAAATCGGCTCAGCACAAACTTCGAAAATAACTCAACCCATTAAAATGAAGAGAAATAGATACTCAAGAAAAGAAAGTAACCTAAATAGAGCAAAAATTAGGTAACTTATTGACCAAAATGTAGTTTGATTCTCAGAAGGATATTTAACGGAGTTTGACTTGTATCATCAGCCAAGAGAACAACTAGCACATATTTCATTAAAAATGGATTTTTTTTATTACAAGGAAAACACTAGAGTTGAGTTATTTGGTTATTTTTAAATTCCACATCCACTATTTAATTCCAAATTTAATGAAATATATGTTAACTTCAATAGTTATAGCATCACATTTTCTCGTATGGTATGCCCTTAAATGCCTAGGGTTACATTAAAAGATAAAAACAGAAAGCCATTGAAGCTAACTATACCAAACCCTAAGCCCGAAGGATGAATGAACACAAGGAACCACTCTAGAATCTAAACCATAGCTAGCAACACAATCAATTGAAGGCAGCCAAATCAAGCCAAAGCTAGTATCATAAATACAAACAAGAGAACGACATTAGGCATAAGAATTCAAACAGAATAGTCATGTATTTTATGAACTAGAGACCTATGTTTTTCCTGACTGATCAATGAATGGGAGAGGTGGCTTGACTTACAGGTGAATTATTTTCCCTCCTCAAAAGCCTTTGTCCCAATTTCCCTAAACAATCTGCATAAAAATAACATAAATACAAATAATTTTTGTTACACAATTAAAACCAAATAATATTTACTAAACACTTTTCTCCTCAAAATTTTTTGAACATTCCACGTCAAATCTGTGAAAAGAGGATGTGCACATCCAAAATAAGCCCAAAAATTAAAAGAATCCCAAATCAATTTTTGCAGGAATGAGTCAAAAACCAATATGTTCTATGTTCTTACCAAGTGAAGTGCAGTCCTCAAAATCATCCAGAGTAATCACCACAATGAAAATGAATACAAAAGGAAAGAGGAATGCCAAAAGCAATTGCATAAAAGAGGGTCCTATAGGATAGATAGCACGCATCAACCTTCACCTTCATAAAATCCACCATTGGTGGTGGAAATGGTGAGTGAATACAAAAGGCAAGAGGAATGCCAAAAGTAGCATTGCGTAAAAGAGGGTCTTGTAGGATAGCTAGTGCACATTAACCTTTACCTTCATAAAATCTGCCATTGGTGGTGGAAATATTGATTGGAGACATGACATGAGATGCGTGAACCTGCATTATGAGATTTATTATTCCAATACATAGTCTTTCCTAGTTAGGGCCATTTTAAAACAATATGTTCCATTTGACCGAGATTCGGGTTTTAGGAACATAACATGGTTGGAATCTCCCTCGCATTAGAAATAACACTACCATGCTAATACGATCTCTTCTCTTCTCCCAATACCGCCTACATGTCCGGTCATTGCTCGTTGATGACCTATTCATTTCTCTAGTTTGGAGTTGGGATTTTATGCTTTGTCCCTTCGATCTGACTTATCCTGCAATCTCGATCTATATTGTTATTCTATGATAATAGTATCTTTCCAACAGGAGATATCTTTCTAAATATACTCCCTACCTCCTTTTAACAACATGGTGTGGGGATTGCTAGACTTTAAGATTGAGAAGACAAGATTGTGTAGGTTTTATAATTTATTGAACACCAATGCAAATCCATGGAATTTGTGTGTAAGGCGACCACAATAGATCCATTCAGAAGAGACGTTTAGTTAATGATGAGATCAGAATAAAAAGAAAAACCCCATCAATATTTTTGCACACCTATGTATGTATCTAAAGTCACCATTAGAGTATATTTCCCTAATTATCTAAAGGTTTTCAATCCACTGGTATTGAAATTGAAATAAATTCAGACTTCATTACCATTACCATGTATCTATTAACTTCATTCAGTAAATAAGACTTCATTCCCACCATATTTTAACTCCTTCAAATGCAGTAAATAAGACTTCACTCAAACTAAGGAAATAAGACTTCATTCGCACCAAAAATGCAAGGTAGAGTGGAAAATTGTTGGTGGGAAATAAGGGTAAACTATCATCGATGTGAAACATCTACTTAAATTACCACTTAAATCACCAAGTATATACCTAAAGTATCAAAATGGTAGTAAAATTATGAAACACCGTGGAACAACTCAACTTAGAATTTGTAGCCAAAGCATCAAGAGTTAAAATGGAGTGCTTAGATGATCACAATAAAAATAATAAACATTGAAAATATCATATACACATGGATAATACATACTAAGCTAAAAATGGTAGCTAAACAACTTTTTCTTACACTTAGTGTCTTAAATGGCCAAAGCAAAGTGTCATCAAACCTCTTCAATAATTTTTTTCCAATAAGAAAAAAACATCATTTTTGTATTAATATTAATGCAAAGGTGTAATTTACATAATCAAACATATGCTAAATTTGTTTCACATGAATAATGTGATATTCTAATATGTGCAACATCTAATGTTCAGTATATATTAAAATCCCCATAGGATGCAAAACAATTTTATAAGAGTCTGGTACTGATATGTTCATAACATACGTTCAAACTAGATAAACAAATTGATATCCAATTTAAAAAGTAGTATCCAGCTAAGTTCAGTGGATATGTGATCCAAATTGAATCCTAGAACACTCTATAAGTTTTCATGAACTCTTAAAAATCATGCCAAAGTTACAAAGTTTTATAAAGGTCAAGCTTATCAGAGATATCCTTGTAACAGTTGCAATTTGTTATCAGCACGGAGCAACGAGGACCCTCAGTCAAGCGTGCAGACTGCCAGCCCATGGTAATGCGCGCTATCACAAATTAGAAAAATAGGAAGTCTTTTCGAGAAACGGGGGTGTTTTTTGATATGTGATTATCACAGGGAAAACCTCTCAGTGAAGAGAAGCCCTGAGCACTCGGACCCAAAATAATTATGAAACGCGGAAAATAATGCCTCGGTTCCGAAGGAGCGGGATTCCACAAAACTGGCAGAATAGCGAAAGGGATTTGAGCGATAAGCGGTTTCAACCGAGTTCCACCCGATGTCATACAGCGAGTGCCACGCGTCTGGTGGAAGAGAGAGAAAACCACTCACAACGGACAAGTAAACATTGTGCTACTTAGTCGCTCGAGATGAGTCATGACTGTAGGATCTAGGATACCCAGATCAACGGCAAAGAAGCGTTCCGATAGATGACTAGATTTGATGGGGTCAATAGGCAGGATTGTAAAGGATTTGAATTTTGATATGGATGATGCATTGGCAGAGATTCATATTTCGCAAGCATTCTTGGAGTTAACGGACAAAATGGTCATTCAAACATTTCAAGTGAACCTGACACACTCATCCATTACAAAATAGGTGGCCACCTCCCTGTGAAGCATTATGCAGTGATTGTAAATGTCAAAAGAAGAGATTCAAACAGTTAAAGGAAAATAACCAGAAAGCCGAGAAAATGAAACAAACAGTCATGAAGCCAATGGCTTTAAAAGCCACGAACTAACAGAGACAGAGAAAGCAGAGAGTTAGTGAGATGCTGAAAGCTAAGAGCAGATAGAAGGAGTCAAGCTAGCCTGTAGAAGCAAAGGCAACATCAATCTAGATAGAGCCAGAGAGAGTCAAAGAGTCTATGTACTCCAGAGAGGCTTGAGAGCTTCAAGCAAACTCCTCTGTATATGTCTGTCATGTATGAGTCTCAGATTGGGCTCATACTACTGTGAACAAGAGAGGTCGAGTTTCAGTAAGTAGAGTCTGTGTACTCCAAAGACTTGGGGGATCCAAGTATAGTCTTACTGATTCATATATGCTGTGTGAGACTCAAATTGAGCTCATTGTTGTAAAAACTCTGCTTTCAAAAACATAATAGAGAGGCCACGACTAAAGGCTGGACCGAGAGACATAGCCCAGGAGTATTGGGTGAAATCCTTATTAAACTTGTTGTATTTACATGTTTTCCTGTTATGTTTTCTTTAATTGCTTCAATGTTTGTGTGATTCGGATTTAAACAAGAACGCAACAAATTACAGAGATAACCATAAACAAAAAGATGTAGTGGAAATAATACTTCATTCCATTAATGTAAAATACTGAGATATGCTTACAAACAGAAAATGGAAATAAACAGTTAGGGCGATGGTAGCTTATCTCTGAGAAGAGATGTGGTGGCTACATGCCTCTGAACTATGTTACAATGAGGCTCGAAGGCCTATTTATTGTTGAGAAATAATGGAAAACCCTTAACATCCGAAAACCTAACCCTAGAAGATGAAACACCAAATTGTGGGCCCTGTTTGGGTAAATTGGTACATCAATTTCCCGGGGTCGTAACTTTGGCATAGGATCTTCATTTGACGCGTACAATAGCTCGTTAGAAAGATGTATCCAAGAACTACCACTTTGATAAGGGAAACATCAGTCCATGGACCCATGTTTTCCTTATATTTCCCGAAAAACGTTATTTAGGGCCTCAAAATGGCTCCAAAAGTTTAGGACCCGAAAAAACTACTAAAAATAGTAAATTGTGCTACAATTTAGGAAACTGAAAAAAAAAAAACTAAAAGAGACAGTTGTGGGGGTGCAAATGGGATAGGTGGGTGGCCACCAACATCCACCTGGATCATTCCTCCCCCCTTAGGAAGCAATGATCCCCATTGTATTGAGTTCCTCCCTGAGATGAGGAAGCTTCTGTTGAGCTGGGTCTCTGGTGAGATGTTCTGCAATCTCTAATGTGTCCAGAAATGGTGGGAAGCATGGTCAACGACGGTCCGCATTGAACACTCAGTGCAAGCGAAAGAATGGAGGAATGTTGTGCTTCAAGGCATTGTTTCCCATAGCCTTGGTACTAGTGTGTCGGAGTGGTTTGAGTTTCTAATGGGTTCTGGTAAGGCGTTCTCTCTATAGATGTAACCAAACTTTGTCACCCACCTGAAACTTGTGTGGTACCCCTGTGGGTGAGGAGAAGTTGTTCCTGTGTTCTGTCATGACCGTATCCCTTTTCTGTTGCTACTGTGTGGAGGAACCCTTTACGAGGGTCATGGATGTAGCAATGATCTTCCCCTTACTTTAGGAGCAAACTAGACAGAAGATGAATTTCCTAGTTTGGTAGATGAGCTTCCTACCTTTCTTGGCAATGATCAAAGAGGTTGCGGTAGGTAGGGCTACCCCTGGTATCATGTATAATGAATTATCCAAAGAAATAATGACAGCACGAGGCCTTGACTCATACACATCATGTCGCCTCCATAAGTATGGCCTAATAGTACATCACAAACATCCAAGGGCTTGATGTTGTAGGGAAAGCGGCACCGCTGGCGAAATTTGAGATCTCATCCTTCATGAAGCCACCCGATACTGTACGGTTGTAGGTGTGGTGTAGTTGGTAGGCCCAACCACTTCACGACCTCTACTAAAATGAGGTTCTTTTGGCTACCACTATCGAAAATGAATTGTAGTGGCAAACCCTTCACCCACATCTGTGAGTGGAAAAGACGTTCTCCCTCCTCTAGATCTTTAGGCTCATTCTTCTAGATCTTGGTGGTGGCAATAGTCATGCTAGGCTCCGCATCAATGACCTGCTTCCCTTTGCCATTCCCGTTGTTGGGTTCTAACTCAAGGTCGGAACATGTATCTAATTCTGAAGCTTTCAACTAGGCCACCAATGACTGCTTGGTCCAACACTCACTTGTGTTATGAGTGGGACTCTTGTGGAACTCACACCACTTTTCTGTGTCCTTCTTTAGCTTCGCGGTGTTATTCTTTCCTTGTAGCTTCAACTGGTTGTCTTGGGTCACCCCACCTTGGCTTTGTCCTTTGGGCTTCAGATTTGTAGATCCAAAGTCTCACTTCTTCTATTTGAACTTTTTCTCGATTTTGACAGCGTATCGGTATGCTATGCCGAGCAAGGAGATGTTCAGGAACTCCATCTCTTCCTAGATGTATCTCTGTAGGTAGCCGTGGTATTTGAGTACCAGATGCAGATCAGAATCTTTGATACCCAACTGTGTGCGAAGGGTATGAAAAATGTTTGCAAACTCTTGCACATCTTGGTCCCTTCCTTGTCGCAACGTGGTCCACTTTATGTATTTGTCCTCGTAGCTTTTGACAAGGTAGTGTTGCTCCTTGACGGCATCCTAGAATGAATCCCAAGTGGGTGTGGCTAAAAATATTGAGCCCGTACTTTCATTCTTCTACTCGCAATAGGTTTCCCACCAGTCCTTGACGTGGGAGGCTGCTTTGAGAAGAGCAAAAACAATTTTTTCCTGACTCAAAAATTCATGAACAAAAAAATACCCATCTAGTATATTTAACAATATATCTATGGCATCTGCATCTATATGACCCTCGAAGATGGGATTTCAAAATTAACTTGTACCTTAAAGGGTGTGGCATTTCTAGAGTAGCTATTGGAAGCTGATGCATCGACTCTGTGTAGCCGCTAAAGGATCTATGCAAAGTTGTCCATCATCGCATTCCTTTGTCGCTCAAGGGCTTCTTCGAGCAAGATTTTGATAGAATCTCCTACCCCCTCGTCTTTCTTCTCATCCACCATGGGTGGTTGTTGGGATTTTCAAGGCTGGTCTTGTAAATTTTCAACCAGTTCAAGCCCTAACTCCTTATATCCCGACCTCGTTAGGGACATGCAAAGAAAAATAGAGAAAAAGTAGACCGCTCTGATACCACTAATCTGAATTTAAACAGAAACACAACAAATTATAGAGATAACCATAAACACAAATATGCAGTGGAAATAATACTTCATTTCATTAATGTAAAATATTGAGATATGCTTACAAACAGAAAATGGAAATAAACAGCTAGGGCGATGGTAGCTTATCTATAAGAAGAGATGTGGTGGCTACATGCCTCTGAACTGTGTTACAATGAGACTTGAAGGCCTATTTATTGTTGAGAAATAATGGAAAACCCTTAACATCCCAAAACCTAACCCTAGAAGATGAAACACCAAATTGTGGGCCCCGTTTGGGTAAATTGGTACATCAATTTTCCAGGGTCGTAACTTTGGCATACGATCTTCGTTTGACACATACAATAGCTTGTTAGAAAGATCTATCTAAGAACTACCACTTTGGGAAGGGAAACATCGGTCCATGGACCCATGTTGCCCCCAGATTTCCCAAAAATCATCGTTTAGGGCCTCAAAATGGCTCCGAAAGTTTAGGACCTGAAAAACTACTAAAAATAGTAAACTGTGCTACAATTTAGGAAACTGAAAAAAATGAAAGAGATAGTTGTGGGGGTTCAAATGGGATAGGTGGGTGGCCACCAACATCCACCTGGATCACTGTGTATTTCACAATATTATCGATTCGTTGCATAAAATAACACAGGCACATCCATGCACATGAGTTTGTAATACCTTAATTGTTTGTCTTAGATCAATTACAGATCAAGTGGTATCAAAGCGCTAGGTTGCTCAGGTTAGACAAGCTTGTGCTGGATTTTGTTGTTGAATGATAACTAGGACAAAGCTCAAATTAGGAGAAGGAGAATTGGTTGAGGCTAACCTAGAAATTGGAAGAGTCTATCCTAAGAGGAAAATGACAGAAGAAAGTCCCGTGGAATCAAACTCCCAGTTCACAGATAGTTTCATGACCATGAGAGCCATGGTAGAGGAAATGTATAGATAATTTAAGAAAGGTAGAGATGAAGATTCATCAAACTCCAACAAGATAAAGGAGCAGAAGAATCTCTCCTCAATGACCATTCTAAAGGCAAAGGGAAAGAAGAAAAGCTTCCCACACCTCCTAATAGCCCTGAAAATAAAACTGAAAACATCTTTGATTAAATTAGATGTTAAATTTGATTTACCAATATATGATGGAGAGTTGACTGTAGAGAAGCTAGATAATTAGATTAGACATATTGATGTGTATTTCAGGGTATAGAGCATTGATTCAGACAGTAGTAAGATCCAGCTGGCCAGCCTACACCTTGGAGGCACTGCCTTGGTATGGTGGGAAGGCAGGACATGAGCTGACATAAAGAAGCATGGTAAAATTCTTTCTGTCTGGAGTGAATTTGTTTCTGCAATTAAAAAACAATTCTATCCACTAGCTTATATGCAACAAGCGATGATGAGTTGGCAAACTCTTCGACAATTGAAAGGGAAAAGTGTATTAAGTTACACCCAAGAATTTAGGAAAAGAGCTTTGATTCTAGGAATTTCTTTAGACTCACCTGAAACTTTGTTGAAGTATATAGGTGGTCTACACATCTATTTAAAACACACCATTCTCATGTTTAATCCCACTAGCACATATGAGGTATATGTTCAGGCTAAACATCTAGAGGCTAGAGGCAAGAATGTGAACCCAAAAGTTGGGGGATCATCAAAACCCACTGCAAGCAAGAACAAGGAAAAGAGAAAGAAGAAATGGAAAGAGAGGAAGGAAAATGTTGTACAAAAGACCAAACCTTCGTGCACTCACAGCAAGAAGGATGGACATGATGATGAACACTACTGAATTCTACATCCAGAGCTGAAACCCAAGAAGTACAATGGAAAAAAGAAGAAGATTTTTGCAACTATTCAGAAGGATTTGGGGTCAGACTCAGGAGATGAAACAACAATCATAGCCATAGGTATAAAAGGTAAAAATTCTAAAGCATCTACTAGTAATTCTGGAAAATCTACTGATAATGAAGAAACTGAGAGGAAAAGACATGAGCTTTTTCATATTAGAGTTATTTCCAAGCATCAAAGGATTGATACTTCTTTGATAGTGGCTCACAAGTAAATTTAATTTCTGAAGCAATTGTAAAGAAGTTGGGATTACTAACCACACCTCACAAGAAACCATATCCATTAGGTTGGTTATGTGATAAAGCAAAGCTACAAGTGACTAGACAATGTAAACTTAGGTTTTCTCTTGGGTCAGCATTTGTAGATGAGGTTGAGTTAGATATTGTTCCCTTGGATATATGTGGAATTGTTTTAGGAAGTCCTTACTTGTATGATAGAAAAGCTATTTTCTATAGGGCAGAAAACAAGTATCAGCTCGTTAAATATGGAATTGAATATATTGTAAGAGCTCATAAACTCAAGGATAATTATACTCTCATAAACTCAGGGCAGAAGAAAAGAATTGTAAATTCATGAAAACAATTTTTACTAATGGTTGTAAAGGAGAGGAAACCTGATAAAACCAATGTATGTGAGGGCTGTAATGCTAAACAACAAGCTGATTTAAAAAAAGTTGTTTCAAAATATGATAACCTATTTCAAGAACCTAAAGGTCTGCCACTCAAAAAGGAAATAGTACATGATATTAATTTACAGCAGGATGCTCCATTGCCTAACATCGGAGCGTACAGGTTGTCCGCTTTAGAGAATGCAAAAATCAAGAAGCAGGTACAAGAGCTGCTCAAGAAAGGGTTCATAAGACCTAGCACATCACCATGTGGATCTCCAATTGTATTGGTGAGAAAGAAAGATGGCTCATGGAGAATGTGCATTGATTACTGAGCACTAAATAAGATAATGATCAAAAAATCGTTATCCCCTTCCTCACATAGATCATCTACTAGATCAATTGAAAGAATTTGTTTATTTTTCCAAGTTGGACTTGCATAGTGGCTACCATCAGGTCAAAGTTGCAGAGCAAGATGCATGGAAGGCTACTTTCAAGACAAAGCAGGGATTGTATGAGTGGTTAGTTATGCCTTTTGGCTTAACTAATGATCCTGCTAATTTCATGAGAGTAATGAATGATGTACTTAGGCCTTTTATTGATGATTTTGTCATTGTATATTTAGATGACATTCTTATATTTAGTAAAACATGGGAAGAACACTTGAAGCATGTAAATAAGACTCTAGATGTTTTGAAAAGAGAAAATATTTATGTTAAGCTCTCAAAATGTGAATTTGGAAAAACATCTTTGAATTATTTGGGTCATATTGTAGGGGTGGTGAATTGAAGATAGATCCCTTTAAGGTTCCAGTCATTGTAAACTGGCCTAAACCCAAATCTGCTACTAAAGTTAGAAGCTTCCTAGGAGCAACACAGTATTGGAGAAAGTTTATTGCTAACTTTTCCTTGATTGCAGTTCGCTTACATGCTTTAACAGGATTGAGCAAGGTGTTTTATTGGGGAGGCAAATAGCAGAAAGCCTTTGATACCTTAAAAGAAAATATTAGTATAGCACTAGTACTAGCATTGCCCGATCTTCAAAGACCATTTGAGATTGAAACCAATGCCGGTGACTATGCCATGGGAGCAGTGTTGATGCAGCACGGTAAACCCATATGTTATCGTTCTGAGACATCTAATTTTGCAGTAGTTAATTATCCCACCTATGATAAGGAATTATATGCATAAGTACAGAGTGTGAAAAAAGGGAAACATTATGTAATGGGAAAAGAGACAGTTATACATACTGATCATCAACCACTTCAATATTTACACTCACAAACTAAGTTGCAGCAATCAAGACATTATAGGTGGATGGGTTTTCTACAACAGTTTCATCTTGCCATCGGATATAAAAAGGGAATACATAATAAAGTTGCAGATATGTTGTCCAGACCAATCATAAATGCATCCACTATACTTAAACATAATTCAGTATTGTATGAAAGCTACATTGAGCAGTATGCTCAAGATATAGATTTTAAAGATGTATATGCAACTTTAAGTCATGGCAAACAAGTAGAAGAATTGGATTATCATGTTAAGGACCAAATCTTGTATCATTTTGGAAAGTTATGCATCCCACAAACTGAAAGAGTAAAGATAATTCAAGAAGCACACACTTCTCTAATATCAGGTCACTTTGGTGTAAGTAAAACAGTTGCACAACTACAAAGATTTTGTTATTGGCCAAAATGCATGAAACAACTTATAGATATGTAAGAGGGTGTACCATGTGTGCTAAAATCAAGCCCAGCAATAGAAAACTAGGCTTGTACACTCCACTACCAGTTCCTTCTCATCCTTGGGAAAGTGTTTCCATGGACTTTGTTGGGGGGCTGCCTAAATCTAGAAAAGGTCATGACTATCTATATGTTATTGTGGATAGGTTCAGAAAAATGTGTATTTTAATACCTTGTAACAAACAGATTACAGCTAAATAAATAGCAAAGTTGTTCTTTCAGCATGTATGGGTTCATTTTGGATTACCCACTTCCATTATATCTGATCGAGATTCCCGATTAATTGGAAAATTTTGGTTGAGACTGTGGGAATTGATGGACACCAAACTAAAGAAGAGCACAACATTTCATCCACAAACATATGGCCAAACAGAAGTGGTCAATAGGACAGTGATCCAATTGCTCAGAGGCTATTGCAGCAAGCATCCCAATCTTTGGGATGAACACCTATGCTATGTGCAGCATGCTTACAACTAAGCTAAACATTCTTCTACACAGAGATCTTCTTTTGAGACATGTTTTAGTTTCACAACAAGGTCTCCCTTGGATTTTGTCTTTGGTAAAGACATAGTGGTTGATGGACACAGTGATGTGGACAAGGAAACTCTTAAATCCAAGAGATTCACCGGGCAATACAGGAATAGATAGAAAGGAGCCAAGCCAAGTACAAGGCAAGGCATGATAAGCATCAGATTGAGCATAGTTTCCAAGTTGGTGATCAAGTCTAGTTGTATATCATCAAAGGTAGAATGCAAGGTGAAGATAAGAAGTTGAAGCCAATACGGTATGGATCTTTCAGGATACTTGAGAAAATTGGCGAAAATTCCTTTTGCCTTGATTTTCCAGCTTACATGCACATTTATTCAATTGTTAATGCAGAAAGCTTGGCACTGTTTGAACCTCCATTG
The DNA here is from genome assembly GCA_000404065.3 of Pinus taeda. NCBI lineage: Eukaryota > Viridiplantae > Streptophyta > Pinopsida > Pinales > Pinaceae > Pinus > Pinus taeda. The sequence goes on from APFE030100162.1 coordinate 25,917, forward strand.
ATTGAAGAGCCTGAAGAGCAGAGCCAATTTCCTTCTATTGATGATCTATTTCCTGAATATCTCAATGAATTGTAGGAAGATATAGTTCTGGACAGGAAGGTAAGGACAACGTGTAGAGGGGATGTTGAGTACCTCAGTATTGGGCTCAAAGGTTCAAAAACAAGCAGTGCAAGATGGATAGAAATTGGACAAGCGAGGAATTTTTACCCTCACTTGATTAATGCTTAAAAACCAACTTTTGGTGGTCCAAAATATTTTTCAATGGGAAGGAAGTGATCTGAATTGGATCCTAGAACAATCTCTAAGTTTTCATGAACTCTCAAAAATAATGCCAAAGTTTCAAAGTCTTATAAAGGTCAAGCTTATCAAAGATACCCTCGTAACAGTTGCAATTTGTGATTAGCGCGGAGCAATGAGGACCCTCAATCAAGCGCACAGATTGTTGGCTCATGGTAATGCGCGTTATCATGAATTAGTAAAGCAGGAAGTCTTTTCGAGAAACGGGGGTGGTTTCTGATATGTGATTAGCGACAAGTCGCTAATCATATATCACAGGGAAAACATCTCTGTGAATAGAAGCCCCGAGCGCCTGGACCTAAAATAATTATGAAACACAAAAAATATTGCCTCGGTTCTGACAAAGTGGGATTCCACAAAACTAGCAGAATATCGAAAGGGCTTTGAGCAATAAGCGGTTTCAACGGAGTTTTGCCTAATGCCATATAGCGAGTGCCACACATCCAGTGGAAGAGGGAGAAAACCGCTCACATCGAATGGGTAACCATCGTGCTACTTAGTCGCCTAATATGACTGATGATCATAGGATCTAGGACCCCCAGATCAATGGCAAAGACGTATTCTATTGGATGACCAGATTTGATGGGGTCAACAAGCAGGATTATAAAGGATTTGAAGTCTGATATGGATGATGCATTGGCATAGATTCGTTTTTCGCGGGCATTCTTGGAGTTAACAAATAAAGCGGTCATTCAAACATTTCTAATGAACCTGACACACTCATCCGTTACAAAATAGGTGGCTACCTCCCTATGAAGCGTTATGCAGTGATTGTAAACGCCAAAAGAAGGGATTCAAATGGACAGAGGCAGGGAACTAGAAAGCTAAGAAGCGGAAATGAACAGTCAGGAAGTTGATGGCTTTAAAAGCCATGAATTGAAAAAGACAAAGCAAGCAGAGAGTTAGTTAGATGCAGAAAGCTAAGAGCAAATAGAAGGAGTCGTACTGACCTATAAAAGCAAAGGCAGCATCGAGCTAGACAGAGCCAGAGAGAGTCATAGTGTCTATGTACTTGTTGTGGCCACCAACAATCCCCCTCCTTATTAAGTATTATTGCTAATACTAAATAAGTGGGGACCCTCAGTAAAAATCAAAAAAATCAGTTAGTGTTACATTTTCGTTTTTAGATGAAACTTACAACAGCATGGATTTAGGAAAATACCTTGAAAAATCTAAAAAACCTAAGTTTCATAATGAAGAAAATTAAATTTACTCCTTAAAGGATATCCCATCGCGCAAAGGATAATAGGATACACCTTCTAATGAGTTAAAATGACAAAAGGCGAGAATGCGATGGAAACCTCATCGCATCGCATACACTGAAGAAACACTCACATTGAAAAACTTTAAAAAATCGCCGATATGCGATATCGCATATCGCACATCGCAAAAATCACATGAATTACACAAGGATTATAATGATATGCGATATTGCAATATTGTGATATTGCGATATTGCGACATTGTGATACTATGATACTGCAATATTGCGATATTTTGACCTTGCGATAAAAATAAATAAATAAATAAACAGCACGATGACATTGCGATATTGCGATACTGTGATCTGCGACATCGCAAAGAAAAATCGCGGGACCCCTCCATCGCAGTTGGTTCTGGCTCATTATTTGAGAAAAAATTTTAGCCAAGAGTTGGTCATGTATTTTAATGCGAATTAATGAGTTATTTCCAGTTGTTAATGAAGTAGGGTGTTGTGTTTTTCGAGGAAATAGCTCACGTAAGGTGGCATGTTTTGCATATCTTCGGCATTTAAAAGTTTTCATGTCATTAGTCTTTTATCATTACTTCCACCTCAATGTAAACTACAGGAAAGAAGGACGAAGCATTATACAGGGCACTATGCAGAAAACAACGAGGAGGGAAGGCAGTGCTCCAATGAACATTTCGGAAGACACAATCCATTCAATGAAGAAAAAGATCTACAGAACTCTTCTGAGGCATCTATCACAGATTTCTCATGTACAGCCATGGTTGAATGGGTACTAAACAATGCTGATACCAGAAACAGACAGTTTAATTCTCAGGGTCAAGAGCTCAGGCAACCATTATTTTTACAAATTTTGATCTTTATACCGAATGAGAGAAAAAGGCACAAAAACCGCATCAGGGAAGCCCAGATCAAGAAACAAAGGCAATTTCTAATGCGCGATTAGCGCATCGCTAAGAAAAAATGTTCGAAAAGGCAGGTCCCTAGTTACTCAGTTACCTACGAGCCCCGAAAGTCGCAAGAAGTCAGCGATAGAAGCAAAGTGAAAATAGAAGACTAAAGGAAAAGCAAAAGCAATCGAAAGGTTAACCAAGTTGAAATGGGATTTTTACGAGGCATACATGGTAATGTTACATATTCATTGGATGATTCTCAAGTATATCATCAATTTTACTGAGAAGATAATGCCAGCTCTTGCTGATTCTGATTACTTAACTCAACCAAAGGTGGAAGGCAGTCAGCCGACTCTACTCAGAAAAATATTGAATGCTTGCGACATTAAGGAGTAGATTTAGAAATAGTTAGTAGATTTAATTTTAGAATAGTTTTGCTTAGAAAGAGGACGGTCATTTAAACTGAATCCTAAATTTCTGTAAATAAGTTATCTAGTTAGTGGCATTTAAACCCTTCTCATGCATTTAGTGAAGGGTCCAGAAATTTATCAAAAACGTGTCCTCAGAACATGCACTTTTGCACCCTCAAAGAAGGTTTTGGTGAATGAATGGAACAGGGTTTATTTGATATTTGCATTTGATCTCTGCTACTGATGTTGCACTTCTATACTCTTAGTAGATGTTAAATCAAGGAGAGATAAATCAATTATCGCTTGAAGCTCATGAGTAGGACTAGTTATAAATGGTACTTTTATCTCTTAACCATTTCTGCTTATGCGTTAAAGTGATATTCAGTTTTCAGTTCTTTATATATTACAGCATGGATGTCTGAGTTATCATTTGGCACTTTTGTACGCTGATAACTATTTGTTTATGTTTGTATGAATATCTCATTTATGCGATAAGTTTTTCACAACTATTTCATCTAACTTCTTATACGAAGTAGTTCATCTTTATCGAATTCCTTTCTTATGATAGTTGAATGATCTTTATTACCAGTTATTGTTTGAAATCTTTTTAGATCGCATAGAAGAAAGATCACACCCCGGGTTAGCATAAATTTCGATGTTTTTCTGTTTATTAGAATACAATAGCATAGCATTAGATTAGATAGAAGTATTCCATTTAGAACAGAAAAACCCATCTTTCTCACACACACACACTGAATTGGGAAACTGGTCCCATATCCCTAGTCGGACCCGCTATACCAAATGGATAAGGAGCTGCCAACCAAGGTCTGGACTGGGCAGGTATCCCCCTTGTTGTCGACCTGATTTTCGGGGCCTTCGACATATTTGGCGCTAGAAGGAGGGTCTGAACTATGAATGGAAAGTAAATCCAAATCAAAATACCATTCTAAGAGTAAATCGCCCTCAACATCTCCTTCGACTTCTCCATTACACTTAAATCCAGAGTTAGAAGTCGCTATAGCATCATCCGCTGCTACAAATCCTAACATTTCAGAACAATCTATTATTGAACCTCCTGAAGTCGAATCTCTGATTCATAAACTTCAGTGATTTTCCATTTCCCCTCAAAGATCTGATAAATCTCAGGGCAGTGTGACTTCACAGTATAACCCTGCTCATCCCATGACCAGACTTAAGAGTGAAAATTTCGGTGTTCGGCCAACTGAACTACCTCTTCCCAAAAGGAAAAGAGCAAGGAAGTCACCTAAAGGGTCCGACAGTGAGACTCTTTCATCAAAATCATCCATCTCAACTTCTCCACCGCGAAGTCAACCATCTAATCCTCCACCTCAGACCATTATCAATCCACCTAGTGGAATCCCTACAACAACTCCTCACTCATCTACGATCATAATCACCTCATCTTCTCAACCACAGGGATCATTTTCTGTAAATCCCCCTGCTAGCAGTTCAGCAATGGCCCAGTCTCCATTGAACAATCCTGGGGCAATCTTAATGCCTGCGCCCTTGAGTCAAATACCGGCCCATCTTGAGAAATGGCTGCCCAAGTTCAATCTTGAGGCTGGCATGCTAGCAGAAGAGCACATAAACAAATTTATGCTATCCATCAACCTCAATGGGGTTACTAATGAAGATGTTGTTGTTCGACTATTTCCTTATACCCTACAAGGAACAGTCGGCTCGTGGTATTTCTCATTACCCTTTGGATCTATTACCAGTTGGGACATCTTCCAAGACCAATTTCTAACCAAGTTTGGTGACGACAGGTCTACGGAAACGTTAATCAACGACCTATCCAACCTTAGGGCAGAATCTAGAGAACCGATCAAAGATTTCAATCTACGTTTCAATAAAATTCTAAACAAAATTCCTACTGCTTCCTAGCCCAACGAGGAAGTGCGATGTGAATGGTATATCACTGCATTACCATCGAACATAGCAATCTTCGTGGACAAGGATAATAAAACAACCCTTGCCGAAAACATGAAAGAAGCCATATCAATAGAGAAACGTATAATCGTCTTAGAGAAGAAATCCGCGATAGAAGAATAGAAGTCTAAGAAGGTCACCTTCAAAGAAGATCCAAGAAGAAACAAGCCAAAAGATCCGTTCGATTGGAGGGAATTAACAAAAGTTCTTAAGACATTCCAATTGAATGGTCCGACAATAAAGCAAGTAGCCAGAATCCTTCTTCAAAAAGGGCCCTACAGGAGCTTTTAAAAGGGGCCCGTCAAAACGGATTCAAAGCCACCCAAATGCTATAACAAATGCTGAATTGACGAAGAGGAAGAAGGAAATTTGCACTGAAGGGAACGATGATGAAGAAGTTGTAGAATTATCAAGGAATGTGGGATTTCATCCTCCCACAAGAGAAGATCAAAAAGTATTCTCCAGTTAACACACGAAGTAGAAACCAGCTTGATCCTCCCCAAACTACCCCAAAACCAAAGAGCGCAAGCTTTGCAACAAAGGATAAAGTCGCAACAAAGAAAACGACATCTAAAGCGACTCAAACTAGCCCAGTCCAAACAGATTCACCTACTCCATCTTAAACACTAATCGTTTCGGATGAAATGGAGTACAATATCATAGAAGATATGAAAAAGACTAGGGCAAATATCACTTTGTACGAATTGAGCAAGCTAAAGCATCAACAAAAGATAATGATGAAAGAATTACATGTTGTGCCTGTTGCACCTTTGCCTGCCGCTATAATTTCTCAAGCTTCTCAGAACATGGGAATACCTCCAAGTAATACGACTAACAAGATTGATCCAAACGACATTGCTTTAATTGGAGGTAGATTGAGATCTCATACTCCCCCTTTTCTCCTTACTTATGAAATTTTTAACAAAAATGTACATAATTGTTTAGTGGATTCAGGTGCTTCATCGAATATTTTACCAAAGTCCATATGCACCAAGTTAAACATTCAACCACAGGAATCCGTTGTTCGCATAGTTCAGCTGGATCAGTCTCAAGTCAAAGTCATCGGCGAACTAAATCAAGTAACCATAAGGCTATCATCCAACCCGAAGGTATGTCAAGTGATTGATATTTTAGTCGCTGATATCCCTGAATTTTATGGCTTAATTCTTAGCAGGGATTGGTCAAAAAAACTACATGGATACTTCGCAACTGACTGGTCGCATATGTGGCTGCCTTACAATGGTAAGGCAAATCAAATAAAAGTTGAACGAGAATTACATCAGAAGTACATAGTAACGGAGTTAGAAGGGGAAAATGAACCAGTAGCATATAATAGTGGCATAATTGGTAATTATTCAGTAGATTCTTTTCTCGGCAATTTTAGTTCTCATACGTCCCCATATTTAGAACATTTTGTTTTGTCCCAAGTCGGAAATTTTTCTCAAACGGATAGTTCAAAATGTATCAATTTTTTAGATAAACCTATAAATAAATCTTTATTTTGGAAATTATTTTTTGATGGTTCTAAATCCAATGAAGGAGCAGGAGCAGGATGTGTGCTAATTAGTCTAGAAGGAGACAAAATCATGCTAACATGCAGGCTCGAATTTGATTGTACCAACAATACAGCAGAATATGAAGCTTTAGTTCAAGGGATTTACAAAGCAATCGAGCTAAACATAAAGTATCTCCAAGTCTTCGGAGACTCTGAATTTGTAGTCAAACAGGTACGGAATACTATACATTGCTTGTCAGGTCATTTATAACACTATCAATCTTTAGTTCAAGATCTGACTAAGCATTTTACAGCATTCAATATTTCATCAATTCCCAGACTCCAGAATGCAAGCGCTGACCTTTTAGCTAACGTAGCTTCTAAGCTCATTCCTTCAGAAGATTTTAGTCCAGATAGATTCTCAATAGAATTAATCTTTAGACCTTCTATTCCTGACAACATCACAAATTGGAGAATATTCAATGACGATCCTGATATCGTAAATTTCCTTACTTCTGAAGGATCCTACTCCAACCAAATAATCGACGAAGATCAACATGATCGGCAATTACAACAAGATAGCACTCACAATGCTATACCTAAATCAGTGGTCAAGTTAGAAGACCTGTACAATTTGAAACATCGGTTTAAAAGGTCCACCAATTCAAAGCTCCAAAGTTTGACCTTGAATTACGAGTTGGTAAACTTAGGAACCGATGCCAAACCCCAAAACATAAATCTAGGCCTTGGCCTATCCCCTGAAGAAAAGCTAGCATATGTTCGTCTTTTGAGATAATACAAAAACGTTTTTTCTTGGAATTATGATGAACTTAAAACATACGACACTTCTATCATCCAACATATTATTCCGATGATCGATAACGAAAGACCTGTCCAACAAAAATTGAGAAATATTCATCCCAACTTAGAAAATCAGATAAAAACCGAACTCAATAAGTTGTTGAAAGCCAAGATAATTTTTCCCGTCAGACATTCTAAATGTGTCTCCAATATGGTACCTGTTAGAAAGAAAAACGGAGATATTAGGATTTGTATTGACTTTCGCAATCTTAACAAAGTCTGTTAAAAGGACATTTTTCCCTTACCACCTATGGAGCAGATATTGCAGGTAGTGGCAGGCTCAGAATTAATGTCTTTCTTGGATGGATTTTCAGGATACAATCAAGTTCTGGTAAATCCTGATGATCAATTGAAGACCACTTTCAGAACTAAATGGGGCACATATGCATATCGAAAGATGCCATTTGGTTTGATTAATGTCAGTGCCACATTCCAGAGAGCCATGGACATTGCATTTAAAGGTTTAGTCAATAAGTCTGCAGTAATTTATTTGGATGATATAACCATGTACTCCAAGAAACGAGGCGACCATCTCAAAGACTTGAAGCAAATCTTCCAATGATGTTTAAGGTACAGAATTTCACTTAACCCAAAGAAATCTTTTTTCGCATTAAGTGAAGGGAAACTTCTAGGATTCATAGTGTCAAAATTTGGTATTCACATCGACTCTAACAGAATCAAAGAAATTTCTGAAATATCCCTACCTCATAACAAAAAAGCCATGCAATATTTCCTTGGTCAAATCAATTTTGTAAAGAGATTTGTTCAAGATTTTTCACGAATCGTATCTCCTTTACAAACTATGATCAAAAAGAACTCTATTTTTAAATGGGGCCAAAATGAACATGAAGCATTTAACCTGATCAAACAGGCTATTGTTAATGTTCCATCTTTAGCAACTCCAAATTTTTCGGAGCCTTTTATTTTATACACATTTGCCTCAGATAAGTCGTATGCTGCGATACTCACTCAAACGAATCAAGAAAAGGCGGAAGCACCAATTGCTTTTTTCAGTTCAAATTTGTAGGGTGCTGAATTAAATTACTCAGATGTGGAGAAACAAGCTTATGATGTTTTCAAAGCGATCAAATACTTCAGACCTTTTCTACTCAAAACCCACACCAAAATTATAGTATTGTTTCCAGCGATAAGGAATTTTCTAGTACAAAAGGATGTGGGTGAGAAGAGGGCCAACTGGGTAACTACCTTACAAAAATATGACATAGAAATTAAACCAGCAAACATTGTAAGAGGTCAAGGCTTTTGCAAAATGTTGGCTGGAGCGTCGCAAATTTCTGAAATCCCATCTGTAGAGGTACAAGTGTGCGAGGTAAGCCTAAAAGATGAGCAGTCATTATATGCTGATATCATTTATTATCTTAAGAATGGATATGCTCATTCATACCTCGATTGCACTAAGAAAAGAGCTCTAAGATTAAAATCCAAACAATATCAGCTCATAAATGATATTCTTTTTAGAATGAATTACGATTCTGTTCTCCTTAGATGTCTTGAGAAATTTGAAGCTGATAAAGTTTTGCAGGAACTCCACGATGGGCCAGCAGGTGGACACTACGCTGGAGATGCTACTGCACATAAAATATTGTGCGCAGGGTATTACTGGCCCACGTTATTCAAAGGCTCGCATAGTTATGTGAGGAAATGTCAAGTCTGCTAAAATACTGCTGGAAGACAGAAGAAGTCATCCTTACCACTACAACCAGTTAACATCGACCAACCTTTCAGTCAGTGGGGATTGGACATAATAGGTGAGATCGTTCCTCACTCTTCCAAGTAGCATAGATATATCCTTACAGCAACAAATTATCTTACTAAGTGGGTAGAAGCAGTTCCACTCAAGACGGCTAATGCTGAAAATATCATTGAGTTCATAGATCAATTTATAATAGCCAGGTTTGGATTACCTTCCGCTTTAATGTTCGATAATGCATCATACTTTTCTGGAAATGCAATGACTGAATTTGCACTTAAAAGAGGATTCAAACTTAAAGATTCGGCCAATTATTATCCACAGGGCAACGGATTAGCCGATTCTACAAACAAAAACCTAATCAGGATTATCAAAAGAACAATAGACCAAAATCATAAAAATTGGCATAAATCCTTAATATAGCTTTATGGGCAGACTGAATAATGAGAAAAGCTTCCATCGGCGCTTCTCCCTTTAATTTAGTTTGTGGGAGAGAAGTAGTTCTTCCGAATCATTTAGCAATTCCTTCTTTGTCTCTAGTTCAATACATTTATGAAGTACCAACTTCCTCATTACACTTAAGGAAAATTGAAATAATCAAATTAAAAGAACAATGAGAACAAGCTAAGAAAATGCATGCTCATCATCAGGCACTAGTAAAATCCTCTTTTGATTCAAATATAATGACCAGAAAAGATTTTCAGGTGGGAGATTTAGTTTTAAAATGGGACAAGGCACACGAAGAAAAGGGGAAACATACAAAATTTCAAAGAATGTGGCTTGGTCCTTTTCATATTGTAGAAGTCTTAAGTCCATCGACATTTGTGTTACAGGATTTAGCAGGTAAAAGAGACTCTTTGCCTGTTAATGGAAAAATTCTTAAGAAATATTTTCCATAGAAGATTATTCTTCTATTTCGTAGAGTAATAGTTTTTCTCTTTTCATAATAAAACCAGTTGTGAATGGTTACATTAGGCATTTACAAAAAAGATACCAACTCTCTTTCAGATTTTGATTTTTCGCTTGTATAAATAGCAAATCTTTTGGAAAACTGATCTTTATTATTGAAAGATACAGTTAAAGACTCCAACCTAGATATGACACTAGTTTCAACTTCATAAAAGTTTGATGAAAATAACCTTTAGTGAAGAAATTGTTTTATATCAGTGCAATGAAAGGTATCAATAAAAAAATAAAGATTCTCTGTAGAACAGTTACTTCCAAAAACTCTATCATTGTCATCTAGATCTATCTAAAGAAAACAATGACTTCCTCCCTGCAAAGGAAATCACAACTTTCAGAGGAACAATCCAAGGATACACTTCATCTTAAAGAATGAGAGGTCTCATCACGAGCCGGCTTATCATAATCACAGATATTATAACTTGTTGACTTTGCCAAATACTGCATACCATAACAGCGCAATGACTCAAGATTGTTACAATCAAGAGGCAAGGGGTCTCATCACGAGCCAACTTGTTCAGCAAAGTTATAAATCAAGTGAATGACTGTGTCATAAATTGGCCACCAAACCAAGACATTGTTCTTTAAGAATAAAAGGAAAATCAAAGAAATAAGTGTAGATGTGGATTTTTCTTTGAGAGTTGTAGGTTTCTTTAAGTAGGATACAGGATCATTGTTGGGTAAAAGGTAACCTTGTTGAGGCTATGAACGTTTGCTGGCAGCAGAGGCTCTACCTACAACAAATGAGTATATTTTAAAACTGGTTTACATAGAAGACTTTGTTTTATCTTTACAGACCAAGTAATGACTGATGTAAACACAAGGACTAACTTGAAGCAACAAATAATCAAAGTTGAAAATAGCTGAAGAAAAATTTCATTGACAGGTTAGAGCATAATATACTTTATCTTTCCATAATAAAGTTTAATTTTCTGAAAAATTTGTTGTTTTGGAAGCTGAAAAGGTTCAATAGAAATACAGAAATAACTTGTTCTTCCAAGTGAATCACCAATTGTTGTGGCCACCAACAATCCCCCTCCTTATTAAGTATTATTGCTAATACTAAATAAGTGGGGACCCTCAATAAAAATCAAAAAAATCAGTTAGTGTTACATTTTCTTTTTTAGATGAAACTTACAACATCATGGACTTAGGAAAATACCTTGAAAAATCTAAAAAACCTAAGTTTCATAATGAAGAAAATTAAATTTACTCCTTAAAGGATATCGCATTGCGCAAAGGATGATAGGATACACCTTCTAATGAGTTAAAATGACAAAAGGCGAGAATGCAACGCGAAACCTCATCGCATCGCATACACTAAAGAAACACTCACATAGAAAAACTTTAAAAAATCGCCGATATGCGATATCGCATATCACACATCGCAAAAATCACATGAATTACACAAGGATTATAATGATCTATGATATTTCGATATTGCGACATTGCGATACTATGATGTTGCGATACTATGACTTTGCGATATTGCGATACTGCAATCTGCAACATCGCAAAGCAAAATCGCGGGACCCTTCCATCACAGTTGGTTCTGGCTCATTATTCGAGAAAAAATTTTAGCCAAGAGTTGGTCATGTATTTTAATGTGAATTAATGAGTTATTGCCAGTTGTTAATGAAGTAGGGTGTTGTATTTTTCAAAGAAATAGCTCACGTAAGGTGGCATTTTTGCATATCTTCGGCATTTAAAAGTTTTCCTGTCATTAGTATTTTATCATTACTTCCACCTCAATGTAAACTGCAGGAAAGAAGGACGAAACGTTATACAGGGCACTATGCAGAAAACAACGAGGAGGGAAGGCAGCGCTCCAATGAACATTTCGAAAGACACACTTAATCCATTCAATGAAGAAAAAGAGCCGCAGAACTCTTCTGAGGCATCTATCACAGATTTCTCATGTACAGCCATGGTTGAATGTGTACTAAACGATGCTAATACTAGAAACAGACAGTTTAATTCTCAGGGTCAAGAGCTCACGGAACCACTATTTCTACAAATTTTGAGCTTTATACTGAATGAGAGAAAAAGGCACAAAAACTGCATCAGGGAAGCTTCAATCAAGAAACAGAGGCAGTTTTTGATGCGCGATTAGCGCATCGCTAAGAAATATTGTTCGAAAAGGAAGGTCCCTAGTTACTTAGTTACCTGCGAGCCCCAAAAATCGCAAGAAATCGGCGATAGAAGCAAACTGGAAACAGAAGACTGAAGGAAAAGCAAAAGCAGTCCAAAGGTTAACCAAGTTGAAATGGGATTTTTACCAGGCATACATGGTAATGTTACATATTCATTGGATGATTCTCAAGTATATCATCAATTTTACTGAGAAGATAATGCTAGCTCTTGTCAATTCTGTTTGCTTAACTCAACCAAAGGCGGAAGACAGTCAGCCGACTCTACTCAGAAAAATACTGAATGCTTGCGACATTAAGGAGTAGATTTAGAAATAGTTAGTAGATTTAATTTTAGAATAGTTTTGCTTAGAAAGAGGATGGTCATTTAAACCGAATCCTCAATTTCTGTAAATAAGTTATTTAATTAGTAGTATTTAAACCCTTCTCATGCATTTAGAGAAGGGTCCAAAAATTTATCAAAAACTTGTCCTCAGAAGATGCACTTTTGCACCCTCAGAGGAGATTTTGGTGAATGAATGGAACAGGGTTTATTTGATATTTGCATTTGATATCTACTACTGATGTTGCACTTCTGTACTCTTAGTAGATGTTAAATCAAGGAGAGATAAATCAATTATCACTTGAAGCTCATGAGTAGGACTAGTTATAAATGGTACTTTTATCTCTTAACCATTTCTGCTTATGCGTTAAAGTGATATTCAGTTTTCAGTTCTTTATATATTACAGCATGGATGTCTGAGTTATCATTTGGCACTTTTGTACGCTGATAACTATTTGTTTATGTTTAGTGTATGAATAGCTCATTTATGCGATAAGTTTTTCACAACTGTTTCGTCTAACTTCTTATACGAAGTAGTTCATCTTTATCAAATTCCTTTCTTATGATAGTTGAATGATCTTTATTACCAATTATTGTTTGAAATCTTTTTAGATCACATAGAATAAAGATCACACCCCGGGTTAGCATAAATTTCAATATTTTTCTGTTTATTAGAATACAATAGCATAGCAATAGATTATATAGAAGTATTCCATTTAGAATAGAAACACCCATCTTTCTCACACACACACACTGAATTGGGAAACTGGTTCCATATCCCCAGTCAGACCCACTATACCAAATGGATAAGGAGCTGCCAACCAAGGTAAGGACCGGGTGGGTATCCCCCTTGTTGTCGACCCAATTTTCAGGGCCTTCAACAGTACTCTAGAGAAGGCTTGAGAGGTTCAAGAGAACTCCTCTGTATATGCCTGTCATGTATGAGTCTCAGATTTGGCTCATACTACTGTGACCAAGAGAGGTCGACTTTCAGTAAGTAGAGTCTGTGTACTCCAGAGACTTGGGGGATCTAAGTACAGTCTTATTGATTCATATTTGTTGTGTGAGACTCAAATTGAGCTCACTATTGTAAAAACTCTACTTTCATAAACATAATAGAGAGGCCACCACTAAAGGCTGGACCGGGAGATGTAGCCCAGGAGTATTGGGTGAACTCCTTATTAAACTTGTTGCATTTACATGTTTGCCTGTTATGTTTTCTCTAACTGCTTCAGTGTCTGTGTATTTTGCAATCTTATCGATCCGTTGAATAACATAACATAGGAACATCCATGAACATGAGCCTGTAATACCTTAATTGTTTGTCTTAGATCAATTACAGATCAATATGACCTTGATAATAAAAAATGTAGATATGCATGAAAACTTAAGTCTTCATCTAAAGGAAATGTGTCCTCTAGTAAACTAACCAAATTTTTCCTTACAGGTATTCTTCATAATGTATTTGACCTATGTTATGAAATCAACTCACAAAGAGATAGAAAAGATAGATCAACACCTTCTAATTCAACCTCTTCGAGGGGGAAACCTCCTTTACATTACACAAATGAACAATTCTTGGATGATTCAAATGACAAAACTCCTTTCTATATATAGGAGTCTAAAGGGTCACAATATAACCAATTGGACCTAACAATAATAATATAAAGGCACAAAAATAACAATAGAGGGATTCTATGGGGCACAGTAATAACAATATGGGAACAATAGGGGCACAACAATATTAATAAGGGATACAACTAGAATAGTAATGGGGGAATCACTCGTATTATAAGGACCCAACATGTCCCTCTCCTTCAAAAAAGTGTATTTCTCAATGCTTGAGTAGTTCTAGATGATTCTGTATAAAATTCTCATCCTCCCATGTCGTATCATCAACAGATAAGTTCTTCCACTTGATGAGATACTCCAAAATTGATCGATTTCGTAGCTATCAAGTTCTTGTTTCTGTGACTGCTTCCGGTTCCAATATATTTTTCTTCCTCATCAAGTTCTGGCAATATTGTTTGAACTGGGAGCTTGTCACCTATAACCTTCTTTAAACATGAAACATGCAAAACTAGGTGTACTCGAGAAGCTGCAAGAAGCTCCAATTTGCATGACATAGTACCAATCTTTTGCAACACCTTATAAGGACCATAATACTTTGGTGATAATTTATTATCCTTCTTAGCTTGCTTGAGGGAAATTTGTTTATATGGTTGTAACCATAGGAATACCTAGTCACCTACATCAAAACTTCTTTCACTGCGATGTTGATCTGCCTGTTCTTTCATTCTATTTTGTGCCAACACAAGGTTATCCTTTAAGAGTTGGAGAACTTGTTGTTGATGCTCGATGTGATGTTCCATTGCTTGAACCTTAGAATTTTCTCTTAAATATGATGTGATGGATGGTGGCTGATATCCATAAAGTGCCATAAATGGGGTCATTTTTGCTACAGTATGGAAGGAAATGTTATACCACCATTTAGCCAGAGGCAACCATTTGACCCATTGTGTTTGTTGATCAGATACAAAGCAATGAATATATCCTTCCAAACATTTGTTTACTATCTCAGTTTGCCCATCAGATTGAGGATGATAAGATGAGCTATGAGCTAACTGAGTACCAAGACAAGAAAATGACTTTGTCCAAAAATTTCCTGTGAAAATGGGATCTCTGTCACTTACAATAATCTTTGGGTGTCCATGTAGCTTTTGAATTGTTTCCATAAATGCAGTAGAAACTGCATTGGATTTAAATGGATGTGATAATGCAAAAAAGTGTCCATACTTGGTAAGTCTATCAACTACCACCATGATGACACTCTTTCCTTCAAACTTGGGTAAACCTATGATAAAATCCATTGAAACCTCCTCCCAACATTGGCTTGGAATGGATAAAGGTTGCAATAGACCTGGGGTCTTAGTTGTTTCAACTTTATTTTGTTAGCAAACCAAACATTACACCACAACTTTTGAATATCCGATTTAAGGCCATCCCAAAAAAATTCCTTCTTAATCCTATGGTAGGTTTTTAAAAATCCTGAGTGCCCTCCTAAAGGAGAAGTGTGCAATTCCATAAGAATCTTTTGTTTGAGTTGGGAATTCTTACAAAAGTATAAGCGATCTTTGTACCATAACAAATCATTTTTCCAGCTAAATGTATCAGATGTACTAGAATCTTGTTGTAACTTTCGAATAAGTGCCCACACTTCTTCGTCATTCTTCCATTCCTCCCTTACCTCATTTATACAATCTGGTTGGATAATAGAAATGGCGCACAACAATGCTTCCACATCCTCATCGTTTCTTGAGAGTGCATCTACCACAACATTTTGCTTCCCTTTTTTGTAGATGATTTCAAAGTCATAACCCAACATCTTTGTGACCCATTTTTGTTGCTCTTCAGAGGATAATATTTGTTCTAAAAAGTATTTGAGGCTACCATGATCTGTTTTTACCTTGAAGTGTCTTACCATTAGGTAGGGTCACCATTTCTTAACTGCATGTAGTTGCCAACATTTCCTTCTCGTGAATAGCTTTGTGTAAATACCTTCCCTTGATTGGATGACTTTCAAAATCAATGGGTCTTTCATCTTGCATTAAAATAGCACCAATTCCATTTCTTGAAGCATCACATTCCATAATAAAGGCTTTTGTGAAGTCCGGTGTAGCTAAGACCGGTGCTTGGCACATTGCCTCTTTAAGATGTTCGAAAGCCTTTGTTGCTTCTGGAGTCCATGAAAATGCATCTTTCTTCAATAATGTTGTTAGAGGTGCTTCTATTCTCCCATAATTCTTAAAAACTTGCAATAATACACTATCAACCCAAGAAATCCTCGCAGATGCTTTATGGATGTGGGATTTTCCATTCCTTAATGGATTTAATTTTGCTAGGGTCTACCTTAACACCTTCATGAGATACAATATGACCCATATATTCCACCTCTTGTACTCCAAAGAAACATTTGGAGCTTTTTTCATATAATGGTTTCTCCTCCAAGAGTTGTAGCACCCTATCAACATGTTCAACATGACCCTTCCAAGACTTGTTGTAAATTAGTATATCATCAAAAAATAATAACACAAATTTTCTAAGGAATGGTTTGAAAATGGAATTCATCAAACCTTGAAATGTAGAAAGTGCATTAGTAAGGCCAAAAGGCATGACCAAAAATTCATAATGACCCTCATGACTTCTAAATGTTGTTTTTGGAATGTCTTCAGTCTTCATTTTGATTTGATGATATCCTGAATGAAGATTCAACTTGGTGAAGTAAATTGATCCACGCAATTCATCCAATAATTCATCAATGACGGGAATGGGAAATTTATCTTTAATAGTGGGCTTGTTGAGCTCCCTATAATCTAGACACATGTGCCATGATCCATCCTTCTTGTGCACCAATACTACTAGAGCAGAGAAAGAACTTTGACTAGGTTGAATTATACCAGCCTCTAGCATTTCTACAGCCATACATTCAATTTCACTCTTTTGGGCATAGGGATATATGTACGGCCTGATGTTTGTAGGAACACTTCCTAGAATAAAATGAATAGCATGATCTTGATCACAAATAGGTGGGAGACCTTTGGGAGTCTCAAATACCTTGGAATGATTGTCCAATACTTTTTGGAGATCTGGAGAAATAGGTGATTTCGATGTGGAAACATCTAGTGAACATAATTGTGCAATTACACCTTGTTGTTCCTTTTTTAGAAGCTTTGTCATACTGTTAGAGCTGATTATTTTTCCTGCTTTCCCTGCAATACCCCTTAATTGAACTTCCTTTCCTTTCATATAAGATTTCATGAAAAGTTCTTGAAAATTAAAAGCTATTATACCCTAGGATTGTAGCCATTGGACTCCTAGTACAACATTAGCACCTCCCATAGGAATGGAAAGAATTGGGCTATTCAATACATATTCTCCCATGGATAGCTTGATATTATGGCACTTTCCAGAGAAATTTATGGTTCCTCCACTTGCAACCATCACTTGACACTCTAGTGCTGGATATAGGAAGCAATTCAATTATTTTGTTATCTTACAATGAATAAAATTGTGGGTACTTCCTGAATCAATCAACACTATCACATTTTTCTTCTTGATATGTCCTTTTATCTTGATAGTTTGAGGAGTGGTAATTCTAACCAATGCATTACAAGATATGGTCAGAGTCATTTCTTCTTTATCTAGGGTTTGTTTCTAGAGTATATCCTCTTCTTTTGACCTTTCTTGTTCCTTTTCTTCCTCATTTTCACAATCTATGTAGAATAATTTCTTCTCAGCACACTTATGACCTTTAGTGTATTTGTTATCACAACTGTAACAAATCCCTTTTTCTCTTTTTTCTTCCAATTATTGTTGTGTCAACCTTATAGGTTGTGGAAGGCTAGGGGCAACAACACTTCCATCTTTATAGTTGTGAGTGGTAGGCTTCCTGGTTGTCATAGTTTTGTATTTCATTTTTCTTGCTAACATGAATGCCTTCTCCAATGAATCAGGTTCCCAAAGGCAAACCTCATGTTGGATATTATCCTTTAAAGTCACTATGAACACATCACTCCTATGCTCCTTTGGAATATCTTTTACCCTTATGTTCAATTTTTGGAAGTCCTCAATGTGCTCCATCATTGAACCCTTTTGTTTGAGGCTTATCAATTGGCTAAAAAAGTGTTGCTTTTTGTATTCTCATAATGTGATGTCATTTCTTCCGTAAAAATTGCCCAAGTGACAATTTGTTTAGGAGAGCAAAGCCATCAATACCATAAAAACTGATTTGGTTCCAAATATAAAGTTGCAATACGTACCTTTTGTGTGTTTTGCACATTATGGAGATCAAAAAATTACTACATCTGTAGTATCCATGTTGCGGGATCCTTGCCATCAAACTTTCTCATATCGATTTTTGGAATATAGTGGGTCTTCAATCCAACATTAGAGTCTATGAAATCATTATTAACATTTATTTTGTTCTCATCATGAGATTTCTTTACTACCCTTTCACCATTGTTGACCATTTCTTGTAGCAACTTATTCAAATTTATCTTCAATTCTTCCATATTATCTTCCATGCCATTCATCTTAGCTTCCATCTTAGCATCCATGTCATTCATCTTAGCTTCCATGCCATTCATCTTAGCCTCCACGCAATTAATCTTGGCTTCATTTACCTTTAGTGAGAATGAAATTTATTGTACTTGGTCATGTAATTTTGATATATCATGTTGCATTTCTTCCTCTTATTCACGAGTCATACTAGAGCTTTCAGGTTGCTTACTAGGCATTTCCATTTTATTTCTTCATCACATTAATTAATGCTAATAATTTTGTCACTATTCCCTTTGAATTCCCTCAAACTAATTTTTCAAACCAGTCTTATGCAAAACTAAAAAATTGCACACCTTTTTTTCACTTTGTAGGAGCTCGATATTGAATCTAATGTACCTCTATAATTTTAGATCATCCAGTTCTGAAATTGCGACCTACAGTAGCCCTTTGTCCTCTTTCCAATGCCACCAGTCTAATTGAATTTAGATTCTCCAAGAAAGAGTTATGCACAATCTCCCAAGATTATCTGATTATATACCTTTTCAAAAGAGCGAACCTGTATGAAGTTCCACATGTCACTGTTTTGACCTTCGGGTCTAAAAAATATACACAGGAAACTACAATCCATCCTCTTTTTGTAACTTCTTATGAAATTTCAATCTGATTCTCAAAACAAAAGTTATGATGATTTTCCCGAGGTCACCTGTTTGGAATGTAATTTGGGAGTCTGCAAAAAGGCCAACTTCCTCAAATCATATCTCCACAAATGTAGCACAAAAAGTTTGAAATTTGGACTTGAGGTTTAGAATGATTTTGGCCCAAATAAATAAAATAAATAAATAAATAAAAATAAAAATAAATAAAATAAAAATAAATAAATAAATAAATAAAAAATAATAAATAAAAGATAAATAAATAAATAAATAAAATAAAATAAAATAAATAAAAATAAATAATAAATAAAATAAAATAAATAAATAAAGTTATAGCGCAAATGCAATGATGACCCTATTTGGAGCAGTGAAAACCCTAGAATCCAAAGCTTTGATACCAAATGTTATGGAACCATCTCACAAAAAGATAGAAAAAGATAGATCAACACCTTAGAATTCAGCCTCTTCGAAGGAGGAAAACCTCCTTACATACACAAATGAAAAAGAACAATTCTTGGATGATTCAAATGACAAAACCTCCTTTCTATATATAGGAGTTTAAGGGGTCACAATATAACCAAGTCAACCTAACAATAATAATATAAAGGCACAAAAATAATTATAGAGGGATTTTATGGGGCACAACAATATTAATAAGGGATACAACTACAATAGTAATGGGGGAACCACTAGTATTATAGGGACCCAACAACCTATTTGTATGCCCACTGCCATTTTGTATAAGCTCTCGGCCTTTGAATTTTATTCCCTGTGAATGTGATCAAATGATATAGCCCCAAAGATTCTAATCAAACCCATAACTCTAATCATTTGTTGATACAATAAAGAAGTGTTTAAGGAAGTATAACCTTTTAGACAATGTATAATAGCCTTTGAATCACCTATCACTTATACGTTTAGATTTTTGAAATCACACAATTAAAATGATTATCATAAACGATTGATTCGTATTATTATAGTACTTATTAGGTAGTCGTATTTTTGTTCCTAGACTACATTAGTAATTAATGTTAGTCTTTTTTAGTTGTATTACTTATTAGTTAGTCATATACTTTAACTCGGGACTAAAATAGTCATTTTTATTTGGGTCACTTAATATTTCTCATTTTTGGTAGTATTTATTTTGAAAAAGCTACGGTGACTAACATTTTTAGTCACCTAGTCACTCATTTCACATTTTCTATTGTTATACAAGGTTGAGTGTAGGTACCCCTCCTTCCCGCGTGCAGACATCATCAACTTGATTGTCTCACATATAGTTGAACAGACTATGACATTGGGCAGTGCCAAGGGGTTAAATCTTGCCACCTTCGAGGTAGAAATACTTTCAACAGATGTATCACTTTCCCAAGCTAATGAAGCATGTGGACTCACTCTTCTATGCCCCCCAGATCTATCTGAACACAATATACATTTTCAAGCATTGGATTAAAGAGCCATCAAAGTTTTGGTAGACACCCACCCATGTTTACAAGACAAATTCCCTCAGGAAGGATTACTAATTCTTGGTTATCTTCACTTGCATAATATATGGTCAAGAGAGCATGGAAAAATTTCCTTGAGGGTGAGAAATCTTATTGGACTAGTTGGTAAGTGATGGGAGGCCATTCAATTGGTCGGATTTGTTGTCTTAACAATTGAAGTTCCATGTAACTAAGGATCAGAATCCACCCAAGGATGAGCGAGCAAGGTTTTATATGTTCGCATACTTATTGGATGCAATCTGTGCACAATAGCAGTTCCCTGGCATGAACTAGAAATTGACACCATGAGAGATCGTCGTGAACATCTATTGCAAGTTGCTTTTAGAATACAGTAATCAAGGAGTAATGTCACAAATAACTGACCACTTATCATCTTAATGCATAAGCTTATATTTGAACAAGATCCACCTTGCATGTCTTGAGAAGCAATGGAGGCAATAGTAAACATTGCATATTGGTATGCCTCACTAGATGGCACCTTCATCAAAGTGTTTGGTGGAAAGAAGCCTCTACATGTCTTACCAAGGTATGCCACTAACAAATTGATCATGCAAGAAGTATCATACCATCTTTCCATAGGATTGTGAACAACATTGCATAGGAAGAAGAAAGCTCCATAGCCCATTCTTCCTTTGTGAATCGTACTATATAATATTAAGAACATGAAAGTTACATATGTTGAGGCTAAGGATATAGTGAAATTAGAGTTCGGAACCAAGGAATTTAATCTGTATGATCTCCAAAGTATTTGCAAGGACCATTGTAGGAGAGTTTATTTTTCGTGGATTATAAAGGCATTTCATTGGCTAGAGGAGGATCCTTGGAGGTACTATTACGATGCCTTCAGACTTAATGAGCCGATTAGTATATCAAGGACTTTGAATACTTCTCCACAAATAGCAACAGTTCTAGAAGCAACAGAAACAATAGCAAGAGGCACAAATCCTGTGCAGGACAAGGGAAAGAGGAAGATTGTTGATAGTCCAAAGGGAGAGGAAAGATATAAAATGAAGGCACATCCTATTATCATGAAGGAAGATTTGGAAATGGAAGTAAAGAGGGAGCAACAAATGAAGAGAGAAAAGTAGAGGTTGCAAGAAGAAAAACTAAAACTATAAGAAATGGAGAAGAAGTTGAAGGAAGAGCGGGAGTTGAGGAGGAGAGAACGAGAAGAGAAGAAGAACAATGAAGAATAACAAAGGAAAGGCACGATGACAAAGGAAACAAATTTGATACATGTTGAAGAGATAGAAAAACTAGTAGCTAAGGAGGAAGGTGAACAGATGTGGGATCGCGAGCTTTCTCAGGAGATTGATTTATTGATTGATTGACAAACATGGTGTTGGAACAGGAACTGTACCATGAAGATGTTGACCTGATGCCGAAAGAACCACAGGTAATACCTCAGTCTCCACCACCTCCAGTAGCAGAGCTATCTTTGAGCAAGCAAGGAGATGTTGTTCTCCTTGATGATGATCCAGTCATGGATGTGTGCAATCTATCATTCAATGACATTCAAAAGAGGATTATACAAGCACGGAGCAATCACTTTCCAGATGATCAGGCATCACCTGCATTCATCAAGGAAAGGGTGATAGTGTCAAATAAAATGAAGCATCCAACTACCATTGTCGAAGCCAACTTGGCCTATGCAAGAGCAACAAGATCAAATGTTTAGTATTTGACAGCCGAGAATGAGCAACTGGCACAGAACTTGTAGGCTTCTAGGCAAGAGGCAAAACAACTTTAAGCAATAGCACAAAATGTAGCTTCAGCGTTGGGGGAGATGAGGACAGTGATACCTGCTGAAGTATCAACAATTGTAGAAATTGTGTGGAAGTTCTATGATAGATTTGTCATCGTTAAATTAGTTGTCTGTTTACATGGCCTATAGCTGCAGATCAAAGAGTTTTTTAAAATTCTCAAAAAATTGCATTCTTCCATCACCTATGTACAAGAGTGTACAATGTGGTACAAAGGGGCCCTACTTGACTTAGTGAAGAAAATTAAGCCACGGGAAGAGTTGTAGAAAGAAAAGGTTCAAATGAATTTAGAACAAAAAGCAGCTCGCCTCATTCATTGGAAGCACACATGCCTCATATGTGTGGTTGTACAGTGGTTTGGATGTCTTGGTGAGAACACACCGGATCCCATCAATCGGTTCCCTCACCAAAGCTAAACCCAAGAACCAAGTCTGGCAGCAAGTCGAAGAGTACTTGGAGTAGCTAAGACATGAAGCCATCGAGGAAGACTTGGAGTTGAACTCACACAATGTGCAAAAGTTCATCAGTGGTCGTGTCAAGGTTAAGACAATGTTGCTTATGCTTTAGAACGAGTTGGATAAAGGTTCCAAGATAGTGTACCCAGATGCCATGGAGGCTAGAGTCCACTTCTAACAAGACACCGTTAAGCAGTTTGGGGACACCATCACATAGTACCAAGCTTGGCACCAATATGTGACTGAGAAGAAGCAAGTGGAGATTGTTGAGATGGACTCCCCCCAGACTACAGAATCATAGTGTTGTGTCTTATTAGGCCGTCTCTACCCTATTTTGTCTTATATGGGTACCAGTGAAAAATGTAATATTATTTGTAATTATGTTGTAAGTGAAATTCCAAGTGTCAATATTGGAATATGAAAAGTCACCATGTAATGTAATGTGTTATTTTGTGACGAAGTTGAAGAGTCATGAGGGTAGTCCAAAGATCACAAAGGGGGCTTTGAAGATTCACCCCCTTCTTGTTAAAAATAGAACCTGATAACAAATAGAACAAGCTTTTGGGATCCAAAATTTTGGCTAGGCTTAGGCTTAGAAAGAGCTTGGGAGTATTTTGAAGAGCCTTGGCTTCTTCATATTGTAAAGTGAGTATACTTATTTGGAGGAGCAGATGTTCTTGACCATAATGTTCCACTATGGGGATAATGGTTGTCAAGGGTGTATGTATGGATGGAACTTTCACTTATAATAATAAAATTAGAGCTAGCACACTTGCATGCATATGTTGTTAAAATAATAAGACTATTTTGGCAATGTATGTTATTTAGCTTATGCATATGCTTATGAACTATTTTGTTTTCATCTGTACGAACTTGTTGAATGCGTGTTGTTGGATTAACTCATCACTTTAACTTGTGGATTATTCTTCATCTTAGCTTGTGATGTCATTTCACTCGTGTGTTCCTTTCAAGTTGCCTACTATTATAGGCTTCCAAAGGGCACACTTCCTTTTCCCTTCATGTGTTGGAACCTTCATGCATCGCACTTGACTCTCTATAGGGTCACACAATTTCTCTTACCCAAAGTTATCATACTTATCTCTGATGGCTTCTGCAGTCAAGTCATAACATTTCCACCCACTGCTAGGACTCCTACTCCAAACAGTGTGAGGTCTAGTTGGGACTTCATATAGGGGAGATCCCATGAATGTTGGCGGGTCCAACACCATGAACAAGACCTAAGGTCATGTGGCACTACCTTGCCTTAGTTGCAAGGGCTTGGTAATCTTATTCCTAATACAACTAGAGTATGCATCTTCACTTAAGGTATTCCTTTTATTTCACCTTAAACTATAATCTATTGGAATCAACTAATTTATCATCCATGTTCATTCAATAATAAAAACACATCCAACCACAAATTTAAAACATCTCAACAATAATTTAACACGTAGCCAATATTTTAAACTTAGCGAACACAAAGAAGAGCAAGGTATAGTAACGTCCAACACATAAAAATTACACAACACACATGTATAGGTGGCACTGAAGGAAAGTGTCTCAACTTTATATATATATATATATATATATATATATAAGTTGAGACACTTTCCTTCAGTGCCACCTATACATGTGTGTATATATATATATATAAATGGAATTGTATCCTTCTAGCCATAACTCTATTATACATGGATAATGAGTAGAGGCAATATTACCTAAGTCTTCCTACTTCCAAATACACTTACATAATCCAACCCATGAAGAAACACAAGCATGCCTCCTATAGGTTCTATGTTCTTCTTCTTCTTCTCTCTCAACTAGTGTAAGTCACCCTACCATGCTAAACTTGAACTTAGCAAAAATTTAAAAGCTCATTTATACTCTTGGTGAATGATACATGAATGATTGAGGGCTTATCACCTTTAATGCATCCAACCCTAAGTCGACCCAAGTGCCTCCATTTCAAACTTCAACTATGTGTGATGGAGCCTATTTCCACTTCATGACTCGTTCATTGATCTTTCAATGTCTAGTGATGTTATGCCCAAACACTAGTAGAAAATGATGAAATTAGTGACTAGGTGACTAAAAAATTTAGTCACCGTAGTTTTTCCAAGTGAAATACTATAAAAAATGAGCAATCTTAAGTGATTAACAAAAAATGAATAGCATAAATGACTAATTTAGTCTCGGGTTAAAATATATGACTAGCTAATAAGTAATACAACTAAAAATGACTAACGTGAACAACTAATTTAATCTAGTAGCATGAATATGACTATTAACAAGTAATACAATAGTACAAATCAGTCATTTATGTTAGTCATTTTAATTATGTCACTTCAGCAATCTAAACTTACAAGTGATAGGGGATTCAAAAGTTGTTATATATTGGCTGAAAGGTTATACTTCCTTAAACACTTCTTTATTGCATCAATGGACTATTAGAGTCATGAAGCTAATTAGAACCTTAAGGGTTATACCCTTTGATCAAATTCATAGGGAATTACATTAAAATATTGATAGATTATTCAAATGGAAGTGGGCTTATAGCTCGGTCAAATACATTATGAAGCATACCTACAAGGAGAAGTGTTGAGTAATTAGTAGAGGACACATTTCCTTTAGTTGAAGGCTTAACTTTTCATGCATATCTACATTTTTTATTATCAAGGTCATATCCATTGAAATTATGATACTAATTTTTAACTTGGATACCATGTTGTTTATCTAGTTTGAACATACATTATGAACATAGCAGTACTAGACTCTTATGAAATTATTTTGAATCTTATGGGGATTTTGATCTTTGTCGAACATTAGATATTGAACGTATTACAATATCATGTCATTCAGGTAAAGAAAATTTGGTATATGTTAGATGATGTAAATTACATCTTTGCAATAATATTAATACAAAAATGATGTCTTTTTCTGATTGGAAAATAATTATGGCATTTCCCACCACCTAAGTTATTATACATAATGTATGTAGGAATACACGCAACTACAAGAATCTTTGCTTACTTGCTAAAGATTGTTTTATTTCATAACAATGATGATCAGTATTTGTCGTCTTAGTACCATATGTCAATTTTGAGCTTCCATGGTGACTCTGTGATAGTTGGGAATCCTCATAATACGCATACGAACCCCTATGTGCACACACAACTTGTTGAATGTGAATATGGGGTTTGAAACTTGGTGGGTGCAATGTTGTCTATGTTGTATGAAAGGTTGTTGAGGTTCAAGACATTACCTTGAATCCTACAAGAACATTGTGCCACCCCTTAAGTCCTATGTTAAACACTCCATGCTTTGGAATTGATGTGAAAAAATAAATTTCATGAAAAATATATATTTATAATTTATACAAAACCATACATCAAATACATGTAATTATGCTAAAATTATACAAAATATCCAAGTATGATTTTCCTCATAAAAATTTCAAATACATATCACTATCCTAGATCCATCTTAACCCCAGATCTATCAAGCGCCAAAGAGGGTCCAATCTATCGAGGTGAAAACCTCTTTTTTTAGTGAAAAACTTGAGGAAAGGTAGGTGTGCACCTCGAGACATTTGATCCCTCTCAGCACTTGATAGGTCTGGGGTTAAGATGGATCTAGGCCAATTATATAATACTATATAATATCTACTTGTATATTTACGTGTCTCTTTCTTATTTTTTCTCTCTATTTCACCCCCAAACATGCACACATTGTCTCCATATCTATCTCTCTCCCCCCCCCCCCCCCCTCTCTCTCTTCCACATTTCTCCCCTTATTTAGTTCCTCTTCCTTCCCTCTCTCTCTCTCCCCTCTCCATCTCTCTCTCCTTCTCTATCTTTATTCCTTTGTCCCCATTTCTCTCCCACCTCCCTCCATCTCTTGCCCCCATCTCTCTCTCTCTCTATCTCTCTCTCTCGCTCAACATAGTTACCGATCAATGGAAAAATTACCTAGTACCCATTTTTTTGAGGTTACAAAAAATTACCCGATTTTGAAAAGTGGTGATTCATAATACACGTTTTTTTTTTAACATGTTTTTGGCACTTTAAATTTTCTTATGTATCAACTATGAACATTTTTTTAAAAATGTTAGTGATTTTCAACTTGATTTTGAAAAGTGTTAATGCAGCATCAATACATTTTTTTAAAGAGTTTATTTTTGACACTTTAAATTTTTTATGTATCAAGTATGAACATTTTTTATATGTTAGTGATTTTCATCTTCATTTTGAAAAATGTTGATGCAACATCAACCCTTTTTGTTTAGAGGGCTTAGTTTTTACACTTTAAATTTTCTTATGTATTAAGTGTGGATATTTATTTCAAACGTTTGTGATTTTCATGTTGGGAAAAAAAGAAAAACATGACAAAAAAAAACTCAAATAATTAAAAAATATAAAAACAAAAAAACACCCATAAAAATGTAAAAAAA
>APFE030100184.1:0-20415 GCA_000404065.3 Pinus taeda
AACACTTGGACCTGATGGGCTAGATGCATATGGTTATGCATGCATTGTCAAGGTTATAGTTGTCATGCATGAGGTCATGGTATGTAGTTGGTATTATCATGCATGATGTTGGAATATTGATATGATTATGATTATACATGTATCGTGCTAATGTGGATTGATTTTACAGATGAGATAAACCTCCCCTTAACATCATTGAGGTATGATTTTAGTTATGGTATCAATTTGGTTTATCTGACATGGTATAATTGCAAAAAGAAGATATCAAAGATGACTAATAAGATGGTAGACTACAATTCATCTAAATCTCCCTATAGATCAAATGGGAGGAAAGGAGATGAGTATTCTCCTGATATAGGAGACACATTGAGGAGTTTGAGGGAAAAGACTAGAAGTTGCAAGGAAAACAATGAAATGTTGGTTGAGGCTCAGGAAGGATTTACAAGGGCTCAAGAAAATCATGCAGAGGTCAATATAATTATCATTCAAATTTTTTCAAACTTGCAGAGACAAGGAAAGTTGAGGATTAGTCAAGAGCAAGAAGAGAATATTAATGGAGCCTATGGTTGTAATTCTCAGTTAAAATATAGGTTGGATAGACGGGATATAATCAAAGGTGGCAGATCATTAGGTACATCTGACAAGAGAATCAGTATGTATGGGTTTCATTCTAGTTCCTCATCTAGGAGACATCATCATCACTGCCATCATCCTTATAGGAGGAGTGAGTACTTTCCTAAGGAGTTCAAGAAAGTCAATCTACCTACATTTGATAGAGAGATGAATAAGTCAAAACATGCAGAGGCATGGCTTCTTGGAATCAAGAAATTATTCATATTTCATAACTATTCAAAGGACATGAAAGCCAAAATATCCACCTTCATCCTTAAAGGGAAAGCATATATTTGGTGGGAAGACGTGAAGAATGTCAAGGGCACTCAAGAAGAAGAGCTGATTTGGGATGAGTTTGAGAGACTCTTTAACGCGAAGCACCTGTTTGATAGGTATTATGATGACAGAGCTAAGGAGTTTTATGAGTTGTAGATGGGCTCTATAACAGATGATGAGTATACTACCAGGTTCCTGGGGTTGTTCAGGTATATTCCTTACCTCAAGGATGACAAGGTGAAGATTAAAAGGTTCATCAATGGGTTTCCAGTGACATATAGAGACTGGATTGAGTTCGATGAGCCACGGTCATTGGAGGAAGCCATCAAGTAACTAAAGCATTGTTATGAGCAGCCAAAGCATGAAGTTGATCCTAAGTATGATTTGAATGGAAATTTCCACCGAAGCGTGGAATACCTTAGGATGCAGGTGAGAAAGAAAATTTTGTTCCTTATAAGAAGTTGAATGCAATTGAGAAGGGACATGGGTCATAACCTATAGAGCAACAAAATAGAGGTGATGGTAAGGGACTGTTGCAATTTTGGATTTGTCTCAAAGATCATCACAAGAAGGATTTTCCATTGTACCACGGTAGTAGGCCTCATATCTATAGTGCTCAGGAGGAGAAGACGGTTATGGATGTTGGTCATAGAATTCCTCAAATTTATGCAGTTGTAGAAAACAAGAAGACATATCACCATGCATCCATTATTGAGATGGAAGGTAAGCTTTATGTTCAAGTTATTTCTATATTTATTGAACCTATACCTAATTATAGTTATGTTAATAAATACTTGGTGGATAAGTGCGGTTAGAGAAAAGAAGTGAATGCAAAGTCTTGGTTGGTGCAGTTGGCTACAGTTACTGAGAAGAGAGTTCATTTTTAGGCAAGAGCTTATGCATTTGAGCTTAATAGTATACCTACATCAACACATCTGAATTTGCTTCCATTGGGATCATATAGTATTCTTTTAGTTATGGATTGGTTTTACCTCCACAAGACCAAAGTATATTTTTATGATAAGGCTATTGAGCTCTTGGATGATAATGGGGAAAATAGAATCTTGCAGGGAAAGAAGAATGCTACATCTGTGAGGATGGTTACAGCTATGCAGGCTAAGCACAGTCATAGGAAGGGGTGTGTATTGTTTACAATCCATATTTCTAGTGAAAAGGGTAAGGATGTTGAGGATGTAGAAATATTCAAGAGGTATAATGTCTTGTAGCAGTTTCAGGTTGTGTTTCCAGTAGATATTTTAGAGTTACCACCTCACAGGGAAGCAGATTTTTCTATTGAGTTTGTACAAGGGGAACACCTACATCAAAGGCACCATACAGGTTGAGCACACTAGATTTAGTGGAATTGAATTTGTAGTTGAAGGAAATTCTTGAAAATTGATACATTATGACAAGTGTGTCGCCTTGGGGTGCACCAATGTTGTTTGTGAAGAAGAAGGATGGTACTCTTAGATTTTGCATTGATTACAAATAGCCAAATAAGGTGATGATCAAGAACATGTATCCATTGCCAAGGATCAATGACTTTTCTTGACCAATTGAAGGGAACAATGGTATTCTGAAAGATTGATTTGAGATCAGGGTACCGTCAGGTGCACATAAAAGAAGATGACATCTACAAGACTGTTTTTCGAACAAGGTATGGTTATTATGAGTTTGTTGTAGTTCCTTTCAATTTGACTATTGATCTAGATAATTTTATGTGCTTGATGAATAATGTGTTGCATCCTTATCTGGACAAGTTTTTTATTGTATTCATTGATGATATATTGGTATATTCTAAGAATGAGGAAGAGAATGTCGAACACTTAGCAACATTGTTGTGATTTCTAAGATAGCATTAGTTGTATTCCAAGGTTATAAAATGTTGTTTCTTTTCGATAGAGGTACATTTCTTGGGACATGTTGTTTCCAAGGAAGGCATGGCAAAGGACCCATAAAAGATAAGGGCTATCATGGAGTGGGAAGTCCTAAGAATCTGGATGAATTCAGATCATTCATGGGGATAGCAAGTTACTATAGGGGGTTCATCGAGAACTTATCACAGATTTCATATCCTATTACATCACTATAAAACAAAGGGAATAAATTTGAGTGGATAGAGGAATGTACAACAAATTTTGAGCAGTTGAAGCAATTGCTTACAAATGCTCTAGTGTTAAAGTTTGCATATTTGGATAAAGAGTTTGTGGTGTGCACAAATTCTTGCAAAAGAGGACTTGGTGGAGTCCTTATGCAAGAGGGATAGTTGGTGTGCTATGAGTCACAAAAACTGAATGAGCACGTGCAAAATTATGTGACACATGATCTAGAGTTGGCAACGTTCATTCATGCATTGAAGGTGTGGAGGCACTATCTTCTTCGCAGGAGTTTTGTATTGATGAGTGATCACAATGGGCTCAGGTATTTGTTTGACCAACTAAATCTAAATGCGAGGAAAGATAGATGATTGGCCACCCTTAGTGAGTTTCACTTTGAGATAAGATACATTAGGGGAAAGGAGAACAAGATTGTAGATGATCTCAATAGGATAGCACAGGTAAACATGTTGCAGTTGTGAGCTCTTATGGGATAGATTTGCAGGATCATATCTTACAGGAAGGACAAAAATATGATAGGTATCAACAATTTAGGCATAGGTTACAGCAGGGTATAGGGGACCAGGATGTGGACTATTATCTTATAGTAGATGACTTGGTCAGATTAAGGGATATGATCTATGTGTCGGATGATAGTAAGCTCAAGAAGCTTATCTTGAGGTAGTTTCATGTCAATCCATATTCAAGTCACCTAGGATATTAGAAGACATTGACAATGGTAAAGTTGTTCTATTATTGGCCAAATTTGAACAGAAAAGTGGTAGAGTTTGTTGTTAGATTCTTGGACTGGCAGTAGACGAAAGATAAGTGTAAACACCCAACTAGTTTTTACAGCCTATTTCGATTCTAGAGTGGAAATGGGAGGTCATTTCCATGGATTTCATTACATTTTTATTGAGGAAATAAAACAAGCATGATTCAATGATGGTTGTGGTTTATAGGTTGAGCAAGGTAGCTCACTTCATTCTAGTAAAGACTACTTATTCAACCAGTGAGGTAGCACGGGTATTCATTAGAGAAAGTGATCCAAACTTAATCAGGAACGCAAAAATCTATAGATATAATCATAAACACAGAGGTGTAGCAGAAAAACGCTTCATTTCATTAATAGAAAAATATTGAACTATGCTTACAAACAGAATGGAAACAAGATAACTCGTGCAATGGTAGCTTATCTCTGAGAAGAGATGTGATGGATACATGCCTCTTAACTGTGTCACAATGAGGATCAAGGGCTTATTTATTATTAGAAAACATGAGAAAACCCAAAACAACCAAAACCCTAACCACAGAATATGTAGCACCAAGAGTTTGTGGGCCTTGTTGGGGTTAGTTGGGAAGTCGACTTCCCGAGCTCGTAACTTGGTCATATTATCTTCATTTGGCATATATGATACCTTGTTGGAAAGGTCTCTCTAAGTACTACAGGTTTCTCCATAGGCCCCTACCTATGGCTACGGTCCTGCTACAGAACCCAAAAAAAAACATCATTCAAGGGGTCAAACCTGCTACAAAAGTTCAAGACCAGAAAAACTACTAAAAATAGTAAATGTTGAAATGAACAAGGAAACAAATGAAACTGATTTGGGCATCTAGGTGGAATAGGAAAGTGGAAACCAATATCCACCTGGATCATTCCTCCCCCATTAGGAAGCAATGGTCCCCATTGCATGCAGAGCCTCAATGAGGTGAGGAAATTTATGTTGATCCTGGTCCCTGGTGAACCACTTGCCCTGGTGAAGGCGTTAGCCTTCTTTGACAACTCAATACAGCTGTATCCACTATTGGTGAGTGTTCTTTATCTGTGTGTCCATGATCTAATCAGTTGTGGCATGTTCCATGCAGTCCGGGTTGAGGTCTGTTGGTGTGAGTTGTTATGCAATGTTAGATGTGTCCAAGAATGGTGGAAAGTATGGCCAAAGGTGATCTACATTGAACACTGGGTGCAGACCAAGGATATGTGGGATGTTGAGATTTAAGGAATTTCCACCAACAGCCTTGGCGATGGTGTATGTACCATATCAAAGTGGGCGAATCTTGCGATGGGGTCTAGCAAGGCGCTCCTTCTACAAATGTAGCCAACCTTTGTCGCCCACATTGAACTTGTGAAACACCTAATGTTGGTCATGCTGATGCTTGTACTTAGCATTGGCTCTGTCCAATATATCATGGACCTACTGGAGGATGTGCTAGACACGCTCAATGAAGTTGTTATTCCTTTCAGCTTCATATTAAATGTGATTCGAATCTACTTGAGTGGTTGGAAATGGTGTGGCCACATAAATGGAGCATAATGGGTGAAATCCCAGCCCTCCTTGAAAGGGTCTATGGCCCATTGACTATGGAGAGATTTGTTGTAGCTGTGTTGGACATAGGGGAGACTTTCATCCCATGTGTGTGGTTGCTTCGACTTGTACATGCATAGACTGTGTACAATCATCATGTTGACAACCTCCATTTGGCCATCAGTTTGGGGATGGAAATTCATGGAATTCGTAAGTTTTGTATCCATAATAAACCAAAGACTTAACAAAAATGCACTTAAGAATTTTTTGTCCTGATCTAAGACAATGGACTGTGGGATCCCAAAGTGTAGCCATACTTGCTCAAAGAAGAGCTTAGCAGTGACCTCTGTTGTGATACTCCTCGTGCAGGCAAACATGATGGCCATCTTAGAGAATCTATCGGTGACCATGAAAATGAAATCATTGTCATTCTTAGTAGAAGGAAAGCCTGAATTGTAATCCATGGAGACAGATTCCCAAGGCTGGTTAGGAGTAGGTAGAGGAGTATATATGCCTTGCTTCTTGATGGTTGGTTTTGCAATGGCGCATACAATGTAGGATCTAGTGTAGTTCCCAACATCCTGACGAAGTTTCGGCCAATAAAAATACTTCTGCAATACCATAATTATTTTCTCTACTCTAAAATGTCCATCGACCCAGCTTTAATGCGCCTCCCAAATCATCTTGACACACTCACTTGAAGGAACACAAATGTGTCCCAGGTGGCATAACACTACATCCTAAAGGTGAAAATTTGGAACTTGATTCCCTTCCAGGAGTTTCTAGTTATGTTGCTGAATTTTTGGTTGCTTTTGTACAGATGTAACCACCCCAATGTCTCATGCTCATAGGAGTTGAGCACATTGATCAGGGTCATGATCAGTGGTCGACTAAGGCAATCAACAACATTATTGGTGCTACCCTTCTTATACTTAATGTTCAAATGGAACTATTGCAAATAGGTGGACCAATTATGATGGCGATCATTCTACATCTTCCCTTGTGTTTGTATGAACTGTAGAGGTGGGTGGTATGTGTGGCTGACCGTTTCCTTCCCCATAATCTAATGCTTCCATTTATCGTAGGTCTGCAAAATGGAATACATTTCTTTGTCGTAAGTGGGGTACTTTCAGACTGTGTCTGAAAGTGTCTCACTATGGTAAGCCACTGGATGCCCATGCTGAGTAAGAATTGCACCAATAACATAGACAAAGGCATCTGTCTCGATCTCAAATGGTTGTTGCAGGTCTGGTAATGTGAGAAATCATGCAGAAAAAAGGCGATTATTCAACTTAGAGAACGATTGTTGTTGGGTTTCCGACCAAAAAATCCTTTCTTTCTCTCCTCTCTTGGTAACTTGAATTAAAGGCCAAGTGATATGAGAGAATCCCAACATGAACCTACATCAGAAATTGGAAAGACCCATGTTTGGTAGCGGATCCCCCCATAGCGGTTTTTTTGGGCTTGAAGCCCGAATTTTGGTAAAGTGAAATGTAAAGACCCCGTGAAATGTTGGCGCAAATCACGAGAGCCTAGGGTTTTCCACCATAAAATAATATAATTTCATGTATGTTATGTCGGCCTACCCTTGGTCTGTAGACCATGAGATTATATAAATAGAGTGAAGCTCTAAGTGTAAAGTCAGTCTTAAGTTTTGGATGAAGAATTAGCTCTAAGTCTGTAAGTCCGATTCTTGGATTGTAGTAGTAGGAAGAAGCCCTGCGGCTGAGTGTGCAGAGGCCTCGTGGAGTCTGCAGCTATGTGCACGGACCCTTGCAGCTGAGTGCGCAGGGCGGAGTTGGGATTGTACTTGGACACAGAATTAATAAAAGCTAATTTGATTATGGAATATTCTATGTCTATGCTTCTGTTATATTTATGCATCTCTTTATAGTTTTATGATTGCGCACACTTGTTATGAATGTTGAATGATTGATGAGAGTATTGGCCCCATATAATTAAGTTAAGATCTATTATAATAGCACAGTAAAGAATAAATATCTCGACAACATCTCTTCGTGCTCTTTACAGAGCTACGTGGAAGCAGTTGCACAAGTTGTGAAGGACAGATAGCTGCGTGGAGCAGCGCAAGCGCGCAGGCTTAGTTCGTGAACTTCCTAGACTTCATCAAGACATCCCTAGGGTGCAGAAACCTGGTTCCATCACCCTCCCATACTACCTCAAGTGAGAGCTGAGTCTGCGCACCATGGATTGTTGCTGAAAGGGCCAGTAGTTTCAGGATTTGTTTGGCTAAATCATTTTTGAACTTGGGTAAGGCCCCAACAAGCCAACAAATGGTTCCATTGCTAGGACCGGGATCTGCCTAAGGGATGTCTGATATTGTGCCAATGGAACCCAACAAAGAAGGGAATTGAAGAGTGGTTGGATAAGAAGCTTCACGAGTTCATGACACAGGAAAGCAAACTCTACAGGTATCCGAGAAAAGGTGGCTGGATCGCTACATATATACGGAAATCCATGAGATTTTATTTGCAACTTTTCCTTCTAAACTATATGAGTAGATCGTGAGGTTAGCCGACAGCCAGGGAAGGTGTAAGCTCAACCAACCAATAGCATGGACTTTGGAATTAGTGTGCAAACTAGAAGCGTCAGAAGATAAGATCGCGTGAGTTGTGGACCATTGGCTCGATTGGATAATAGGGGGATTTATCACTGAGTTTTCTATAGACATGACCGTAATCTATAGCGAAGTAGAATGTCAATTCCCTAAGGGACCACGAGGTAAGTACATTAAATATTTGAATACGTGGATTAAGATGTTGTTATGTGAAAAGCGGGTTATGAAAATACATTAATTCTTGGAATGATGCGAAGCGGAAAGATCTAAAAAGGTAGTGGGGAATTAGGAAACAATCCCTTAATATCACCTTCACAACAGAGTGATGAAGAGCTCACTCGAGTCTCTTCAAGAAGTGCGGTCAATTTGATAAGGCAACACATTCCACAGTTACCACCCCCACTTACACCATCACCCACTTCACCTCCCTCACCTCCATCTCCACCCACCCCACCTCCACCACCCCCGCAGTTCAGCATGGCAAGCGCAATCAAGCTACCCATATTCAAAGGAGTAGGGAATGAGGATCCAGACCATTTCTGGTTCATGGTAAGAGTAGTATGGGAAGCGCAAGGGGTCACGGATGGCCACATTAAGAAGGCTACATTGGTAAGCAAGTTGCAAGATCGTGCATTGACATGTTATATCAAGCACTCTAATGATCACCCAAATGCAAGGATAGCAAAGATCTAGAATGCGTTGAACAGAGAATTTAGCCGGCTGAAATCAGAGACACAGTCAATCATCGGGTTTAAAGAGATCGTGATACTTCCAGGTGATACCCCCTGGGATCTAGATCAACGACTGAAGAGTATGATCTATGAGGCTAATATGATGCTCACGAATGCGGAACATCGTGCATGGTTTGTGGCATCTCTAACGCCACACCTGAGGACGGCGTTGTCACAACAAAAACTTTCTACCTAGGCCGAAGCATTGGAAATGGCGATGAGGTTGCATGAGACGCCAATACAGGATCTAGGACTGGGAGTTCAACAAATCCATGAACAACTACATAACCTTTCCCTAGAAATGTAGAGCTTGAAGTAGGATAGGGCACCGTGGCTAGAGGCACGTGAGGAAGTATGATGAATAAAATGCAAGTTCCAGGGCCATGACAAGTATCACTGTCCAGTATTCACAAACTACTTGGTATGATGGGGGCCAATGTTTTTGAGACCAAAGGCATAGGCAAGGCCAAGTGTGACACCTGCATTATGGTGCGTGATCTGTCAGATAGGAGGAAAGCACATGAAAGATAATTGTCATCTGTTGCAGAAGTATACACCAACACCCTAACAAATATTTTCTAATTTATGTAGGTCGGTGGGCCATGATGAGCGTACTTGTCATAGCTACAAGATTATGATGGATCAAACCTCAGCATATAGGATGAAGACAAAAGCACAAGCCCTTGAACCAGCTGCGAAGATGGCGCGCGCTGGATTTCAGGGGCGAGGTCGAGGACGAGGAGGAATGGGACCAAGAAGGGGCCGCAGACAGTTAATTTTTTACAATTGCAGAGGACCAGGGCACTATGCCCGCGATTGTACCAACCCAACAAGAATATCTTGTTCATACTGTTCTTAGTTCGATCATGAAGCAATAGATAGTCCTACATTGATCGCAAAGATGCGTGAGAAAGGAGTACTCCAGCCTACTCCAACTCAAAATATTAAAATGATGAGGTCTAAACCGCGTGAAGAGGACCCAAATGTGAACATAGTGCTTAGAAGTGGTGCGACTACAGGGGAAGATAAGAGGAAGCAGCCCGAGGAAGATACATGGGTTCACAAGGCTCCTATAAAGAAACTTGAGTTTGACTTAGAATGCACAAAGGATATGTTCATGGAAGCTAAGAAGAGCTTCGGAGAGGCCTCCACTTCAGATAGTGAGGATCAACTAGAGATAGGGATGGATCCTTCTATGCTTACTACGTTTTTGGAGACGTGCATGAAACTGTTGCACGAAAATAAGGCAGTTAAGGGACTACAAGATTTGATCACTAGGTACACAGGGTTAGGGGAACCGCGCGTATTCCAGAAACTGGGAAGGCATGCATTATGCACCAGGAGGGAAATGAGATTGATGACACAGACTGGTGAATGTGAAATGGATCAAGTAATCCTAGACCTGGGTTCAGACGCAAATGTGTTACCAAAGAAGACATGGGAACGCATTGGCAGGCCTGTGTTACAGTGGTCCCCTATTCAATTACGAATGGCGAACCAATAGAAGATTTTTCCCATGGGGAGGTTGCAAGGGGTAGCAATTGATATCGCAGGCATGAGCACGTAGTAAGACTTTGAAGTAATAGAGATTCTTGATGACAACAATCCTTATCCCACATTTCTAGGAATAGATTGGGTCATTGATATGAATGGAGTCATCAATCTAAAAAAGTAGAAGATGATATTCGAGAAAATGTCCCTATGCGTAGTAGTTCTGCTAGACCCATCCAAAGGAGCACACTATACTAAACCAGTGTGCGATGATGAAAGCAACGATGAGCTGGACTATATTTACTAGATAACTGCATGAGACCAGGATTGAGTGAACCTAACTACAGATGGGAGAATCTCATTGGAGTGTGATAGCTCCTGTACTTTGGATTCAGACGAAAAAGTAGAACGCTAGCAAAACTGGTTGCACTAAGTGACAACACTGAATTGCAACATGATGATTAGATCACTACGTTGCGTGGCAATAAAGGCAAGGGAACTGCCAACATATGATGGAGTGACAGCGGTGGATGAATTCGTGGACAAATTTGAAAGCGCAGTACCAGAACAACAACAATATAGTGTGTTGGAATGGGTGCTCTGCATAGCACATGCATGATGGTGGAGTACACATCAGAAGACCATTGCAAACTGGTACGAATGTAGAAGACGGATGCACTTCTAGTTTGGAAGTCCCCAACATTGAATGAGAGCCGGGCAGCCAGGACAAAGCAGCTTGTGTGCCCCCCTGTGTCGATGGGTACAAACATGGGATGAGAAAGGACATCCTAGACTAAGGATAGAAAATTAGAACCAGACACAGTGACACACACCACAAGTATTCCATGACGGAGCATTCAAAAAGCTATGCGGAATCATGAACAGAGTTCATCAAGTGAGACGAACTGACTGGGACCTACGCGTACTAGTGGTTCAATGGGCCTATAGGGCCATAAGAAAAAACCAGAGTGCGGAAATGACCCCAACATTGATAAGAAGAGATGAAACCATAAGACCGAAGAAGAATCCCCATATGACAGCTCTCACAGTTGGGACAGTATGCGAGGACTCAGGTAAAGGAATTATGTAGTTACACAAAGCCATTTGGCGAGGGCACTTGAAACTTCATGAACTCGACGAAGATTGGGTCCGGCTGAGAAAGAAAAGCATGAAATTGGACGAAGAAATTAGCAAACTAGAAACCGAAGTTGTGCAAGTGTGCTATGAAAAAAAACTAAGCATGATGGGACAAGGTCTAGCTAGCCATACTACTGCATTAGAAGAAATTGTGACCCTGCTACCATGGCTGCGACTGCACCTTACTAGACAAAGTAAACAGAGGAGCGCACCATATAAAGAAGAACACGATGCATTAATGGATGCAAGGGTAATTGAGGGGTGCCCTCGGCCTGGGCTAGTGGGAAAATTGAAGCCTCGCGCTGGTGGTGTGACCACTTGACTATCCATAGGAAGCATAGTCTCAATGCTCCAAGCAGTTGAAAGAGAGCATGGGACTATAAAAGAGCCTATGTGGGAGATGCGCGAGATGGAGGTTGCACGTAGGATCCGGACGTAACAAGGGTCACAACTGCACATAAGGGGCTACAATGCTACCCAAGTAGGCTGGAAGGTGACCGTTGGTGTCACTGTTCATGACAAGAGGTCCAATTTAAGGCAAAATGGAGCAGGCGGTGGACAATTAAGACACGAATCAAGAATGAGAATTGAGACAATTTGCTACCAAGAAGGCATTAATGATGAAGAAGTGGCGGGAAGGGTCAGATTCAAATTCAAAGGATGCTATAAAACCCCCAAGTCCAGCTCCAAGGAAACACTTGGTTGTTTGAGAATTGAGCAAGTACAGAGCATTGAGCACCACGTACTCTTACCATCCTCAAGTGTAGACACAATGATAGTTGCTGGAACAAGAGTGTTGTTCACCAAAGTTACTGCGGAGCCCCGTATGGCCCATGAGGATCCTGGAGAGGTGGCATTTATGTGAGAAGTTCCAAAATCACCACACACACTGTGGCCACAAAAAGATAAGCAAACAATGGTGCTAGTCCATGTATCCCTAAGAAATGCATGGTTTGGCAAATTGTCAATGGCGGAGACAGGAAAAATCATCACCATTGAAACAACAGAGGAGGAGGAAGACTTGTAGGCCCTAATTGCCCAAATTGACGTGAAAGACAATGAGGCAAAGGATGTCTCCCAAAAGCATTCTACGACGAAGTTACCTTCGTACATCCCCCAATGGAAGGGGAAAGACAAGGTATCAAAGCACCTGGAGGCCACAAAGAGTGCGCTCCAGACCCCACTCCTCCTCGACGATATAAGGTTTGAAGGTCTGCCATTGGGACGGGTACCGACTATGAAGTTTGAAGATTGGGACCTCACAGACAATGAGAAGTTAATAAAGCAAAAATGGTTTCGCGGTGTGGAGAACGTTGGGTTACTCCATCTGTGATGAATACCCCACCACCACCAAATGCTCATCACCATTTTTATCATCAGGCAACTATTGTGCCTAGTGCATTATGGGTATCTCTGGCTAGAGGAGCCGATTCCCATCACAACCTATCTAATTCACCAAATTTCTCATCTGTCGGTCAAAGGAAATGACCCCGCAGCCATAGTAGGAAAAAGCAATGATTTGGGCCTCCCAGAAGCTATGAAGGCCAAATATAAACTAGAAAAGAGAAAGAGAGGGTACGCAATAGCCAGTATTAAAGACCAAGGGGTGCATGTGGCCACCTAGCTGCTGGCCGGCAAGATAATGAGGAAATGCCAAACCGACGAAGTACCAGCATCTGTGATTACGTTGGCCGAGCAATGAACAGAGGGGGTCCAGTTCAACTGGGTGCAATTCCTATGTGACGAATTTTTTATAAACTACGAGGCCCAGGAGCAAGGTAAGACCTTCCGCTATGCATGGTTGCTCTTATCCATCCTGTTGGTTGCAGGGGATCTGCCATCGGACAGTCAGCTTTCTGCTACTGAGGGTGATTTGCCCGAAGCTGTGAAGTACACCTCGCTGTGGGCTAGAAAAGACACAAACTGGATTCACGAGATAAAGGTGTTATGGGTGTTTGTGGAGGCAAGCATCTGAACATGGATCAACCACAGGCTGCACTTGTCCCCTATAGTTTATAATAGCTTGCAAAGTGCGGAATAATTGAAGGTGGATATGCATAACCTGTATATCTGGGTGCACAAGGATCCAGCTCGAACATGGTTGAACCTTCCATTCATTGCAACAAATGATGCGATGGTGTCATGGCCTCCAATGGAATGCCCCGGACTTGGCATAAATGGAGAATATCGTAGCACGACAATGAAAGAAGGACACCAAGCTGCACCTTCACGCAGCTAGCTGAGAGGACGCGCTAGGACCAAGAAGCAGCCACATGGTAGAAGTCGGCCGACGTAGCAGCATCAACACATATGGAAGAAACCACAACCGGACACACCATAGAGGCCGAGGAAGGCTAGGAGATGTCCTCAAAGCAGCATATTGGGGAAGTCAATAGGGAGGAGGACTGTGCAGACCCCAGTACGACATCAACACAACTCAAGCGGCCGCACTACCCAGAGAAAATAGCCCCCAGGAAAAAAGGGAAAACCACAAAGATGTCTATTGACCCAATCATGCTCGCAGAAGGTGATCTATTGGATATCAGTAAAACGATTCGAGAAGTCATAGAGGACGTGCTCCAGGGATTGCGGATGGAGCAGAGCACTGTGTTGGCGGTGCTCAATGCATAGCTACAAGGTTTATAGATACAACACCCCCAAGCAAGTACCCTAGCCCAACATGTCGCAATAAGAACTAATGAGGCTGAAACGCTGTTGCGCGACCATATGGGTAACACCTTCATCTTGCCCGAATGCGCATTAGCCACAACAAGAAAAGATGACCGGGCTGTGATGAGCAACATGACAGGCATCGGTTTGAACTTGGCTACTCTGATGCATGTGATATTGTACTAGCTGCAGGACAGGGTCATCACTGAACTCTATGCCTAGGAAGGTCAAGTGATCCAGGTCCTACATGAGCAGAAAATCAACATGGACTAGCTCAGCATCTCGAGGGATGAGTTGATGGTGCAGCCTAGCAGATTGGAATAGGTCATAGAGGAGGCATGCAGGAGCGTTCTAGAGTTGGCCATACCAGCAGAGCTACCAGCAGCAGAACGAGTCCATAGATTGGCAGTCGGAGTCCGTGAGGCCCAGGAGAAAATAGCAAAGGTTTAGTTGGAGCTGAACCTGCAAATCGCCAAGCTGCAATTAAAGGCGTAGCCCTCCACACCCCCAAAAATCAAAGAGCAGTGCGCCCACACTATCCAAATGGGGTTGGAACGAATTGGCAAGGCGACACAGGGGTGCACCAGGATGTTGGAACAAGCACTAACCATACTTATGCACCTACAGGAAGACCCGAACCTACAATGCCTAGGGACAGAGGTGTGCAAGTTGTAGCCGGAGTACGACAATGTCCAAGGCACCGTGCAGATGGTTGCCCTTACTCAACGACTTGCCTAACAATAGCAGGCAAGGGAACTGAAGGATAGATTAGATGTCGTGTACCAAAAAGAAGCCTTGCTTAAAGCACGCATCCAGCCATGGATAGATGAAGCATTCATAGTCATAGTTACCATTGAAGGGAAGTTGGCACAGATGCAGGAACTATATACGGTTGGATAGGAATGTGACCCTGCTCATGAAATTTCAGAGATATGCATGCAACAAGCACAACAAGTAATGGAACATTTTGTTGCGAACACCCAAGCTACACAAGACCTGTTGTATGGACTTCATGCAAAGATCACCGTGCCAACAGAGTGACTCGGGACAAGTCATGATGATTGTGTTTGGGGCTTTTTGGGCTGCAGATCCACCCATAGCGGGTTTTTGGGGCTTGAAGCCTGAATTTTGGTAAAGTGTAATGTAAAGACCCTGTGAAATGCAAGCGCAGAGCGCGAGAGTCTAGGGTTGTCCACCCTAAAATAATATAATTCAATGTATGGTATGTCGGCCTACCCATGGTCTGCGGACCATGGGATTATATAAATAGAGCGAGGCTCTAAGTACAAAGTAAATCTTAAGTTTTGGATGATGGATTAGCTCTAAGTCTGTAAATCCGAGTCTTTGGTTGTAGTAGTAGGAAGAGGCTCTGAAGCTGAGTGCACAAAGACTTGGTAGAGTCCGCAGTTGTGTGCACAAAACCCTGTAGCTGAGTGTGCAGGGTGTAGTTGGGATTGTACTTGGATAGAGAATTAATAAAAGATAAGTCGATTCTGGAATATTCTGTGTCTATGCTTCTATTATATTTATGCATCTCTTTACAGTTTTATGGTTGCGCACACTTGTTATGAATGTTGAATGATTAATGAGAATATTAGGCCCACATAATTAAGTTAAGATCTATTATAATAGCATAGTAACGAATAAAAATCTCGATAGCATCTCTTCGCCTCTTTACAAAGCTACGTGGAAGTAGTTGGACAAGTTGTGAAGGACAAACAGCTGCGCAGAGTAGCGCAAGCACGTGGGTTCGGTTCGCGAAATTCCTAGACTTCATCAAGACATCCCTAGGGTGTGGAAACCTGGTTCCAGCACCCTCCCATACTAACTTGGGTGAGACCTTAGTCTGCACACCATGGACTATTTCCGAAAGGTTCGATAGTTTCAGGATTTGTTTAGCTAAAACACTTCTGAACCTGGGTCAAGCCCCAACAAGCCAACAACCCAAAAAGCTACAAAGCTTTGTTAGAGTGGTTGAGGCTGGCTAATCCCTAATTACTTGTATCTTAGATGGATCCACATGCACACCCTGCTCATCAATTATGTACCCCAGATATTGAACCTAGGACAGGCCAAAGGTGCATTTCTCCAAGTTAGTACACAAATGGTGTTGGCATAGGGTTTGAAGGACCTATCAAATATCGTGGAGGTGTTATTAACAACTCTACCTGAAGATCAAGATGTCATCTAAATATACCACCATGAATGCATTGGTGAAGGGTTGCAAGATGTCATCCATAAGCCACATGAATGTTGTAGGGGTGTTTTTCAATCCGAATGGCATGACCAACCATTTGGAAAGGCCCTCCTTGAATTTGAAGTTAGTCTTCCACACAACGAAAGGTTCAATAGGCACCTACTAATAACTTGACTTCAAGTTAATCTTGTTGAAATATTCCCCCCCTTGA
Source organism: Pinus taeda (assembly GCA_000404065.3). Taxonomy (NCBI): domain Eukaryota; kingdom Viridiplantae; phylum Streptophyta; class Pinopsida; order Pinales; family Pinaceae; genus Pinus; species Pinus taeda. The sequence continues at coordinate 16,306 of APFE030100184.1, forward strand.
GTTAGTCCAGAAGGTCATCAATCTATGAGATTAGGTACCTATTCTGGACAGTGATCTTGTTTAGCGCCTAATACTCAATACAGAGCCTCAAGGTCTCATCCTTGTTTCGTACCAATACAATTGGGCTCCCACAAGGTGATGAGCTTGGTCTGATGTGCCTTTTATACAATAGTTCATAAATCTGCCTCTTGATCTCATCATTCTCTAGAACAGAGCGTTGATAGACTGGGCCATTGGGCAGTGACGTGCCTGGGGTCATATCAATGGAGTGCTTGACTTGACAGTGTAGAGGTACCCCTATGGGTGTGGTGAAAATATCCATGTACTCCTACATGACCTTGTCCATATGCTAATGTTGTGTAGAGGAGCCCTGCCTAGAAGCCGTGGCCAAAACCTTCTTCTTGCCTTGGGGGAACATCATAAGGAAAACAAATTTCCTAGTCTGGGAAATGATCTTATTACATTTCTTTGCAGTGATTAAAGATATGGCGGCAGGAAAGGCTACCTCCGATATCCTGTACAACTTATTAGCCAAAGTAATAATCACAGAGTGAGGTCTAGACTCATATACAACATGTTGCTTCCACAAGTATGGTTGTCCTAACAATACATCACAAACTTCAAGAGGAGAAACATCACATAGTACCTCATCCATGAAGGCCTTGATGTTGTAGGGAAGGTGACACTGTTGGATGACACAAAGATCTTGTCTTTGGTGAAGCCAACCGATGGTGTACTCTTACACAGTAACTTGTCGTCGTCTTCACTCCCAGTCCATCTACTATTTCATGTGTCCAAGTCAAACATGCTCATGTTGAAAAAATGCTCTCTTATGCTGCCAATTGACCCACTTTTCCTAAGTTATCTGCCTCATCACAACTATGGACTTAATATACGCACTGAAGGGCGCTCATAAACAGTCCAGCTGCTGCCAGCACAGAAGTACGTCTTATTCCCGTGATGGTTTGATTTCATGCTCCAGCGCGAGGTTGCTTATTATCTTCAGCAATGATCTGACTATTTGTATTGCTCATTCGTGATGTCAGCGCTGAAGTTCAGTTACGTACCTGCGATGATCCAGATTGGGCGAATTTGTTCCAACGTTCGACCTTCTGGATGACTCCAGACTTGGTTGTTGGCATAGTTTGTGTCGCCCTTCCTTCCCTGGTGTGGCACTTCCATCAATTGTGCTACCTTCCTTGGTGATAAGCTCTCTCTTCCACCTTTCATGGAGACTACTTCTCCTATTTAAACACTCACCTTTGATATGATCAACTAGTTGGTAGTTGGTAAATTCTAGGATTAAGTAGTGCTATTTATGCTTTTGATAGATAGCTAGTGTGAGTGTGATCAAGTGTGAGAGTGTTGATAGCTTGTGGAAGGTTGTGAAGTTCCCTTGATTTGGTATAAAGTTTGTAAGTAAAAGAGAGAGACTTTGTGTGTGGGGAGATCCATCTTCAAAGAGTGAATGCTTGAAGAACATGCTGGTTGGATCCCTCTGAGAAGGCTTGTGACATCAAGACTCCGGTTGTAAGCTTTCTCTTATTTCATTATGAATGCAATCAATGATGTTTTCCTATGTCTTGTATGTAATTTACTTGATAGCTCATGACTTCTTGACTTTGTGAGTAAATATATCATTGTTGTTTTCTGGTTACATGCTTTATTGTGTTTCCTTTGCATTGTTTTAGGTTGATCACCCGTTGAGGAGAAGGAAGTGAAAGCTGGAGCAGTGTAACAGAACTCCATCGACCATCGGTTGAGGTAGGCCTCCAACTTTGATTGTTTAAGGAAAGATATTGTTGATTTGTCCTTGTTCTTGACTAGACCCACTCTAGGGCTAGAGGGGTTGCCGCTGTCCGCAAAGGAAACACTTTCCTACATCACAAATTGGCGACTCTGCTGGGGATTCTGTCCTATGTTCTTCTCTTTTCTCTTGTTTGATTTTGAATTTGGTCTCTCTTTTCTTTTGGGGATTAATTAGCAGTATTCTGGGTCACCTAGGTTGATCTGGGAGGTCCCCCTTTTATCTATTAGATTGGCTGGTTTTGGTTTGGGAGTTTTTGGCTTGTTTGCCATTGTTTTTTGCATCATCGTGGAACTTAGTCAAACAATTTATCTGACCTCGCGATCACCCTTTTGTAAAATCCTGCGTGTCGTGGAATAACATCACACAGTCGTGATGATCCTGGAAATTGGATCATCACGAGAAAGGCGTGTACTCCCACGCTGACAGCGCTCTGTTGCTACAGCTAGCTCCTTATCAGCGCTAGTTGCTAGTGTTGCACTCACGACGATACCTATAGAATTGATTTTCTCAATTCTGCCTCTTGAGTTTGCCAGTCTTCTTGATCCCTTGCCGTTTTTGCTTGCTCAGTCATTTGTTTTTCACTGGTTATGGTCAAGGCACTCTTTTTTAGGCTTTGTTGAATGAATTTTGCATTTTTTCCCATGTGACCTAGTTCATTATTTCAAGTTCCTTGAATCAATTTGTCTTGGTTGCTAGTTTGCTCAAGATTCGTTTATAGCCTCTTATTGGTTTGATTGAGCCTTCCTCATTCTTTGTTTCTGGTTGATTTTTAGTGACAGTTATTGAACCAGTCTTTAGTATTGATTCGATTTCTTTTCGCTATCGAACATAGATCACGATTTGTTTGGATCAATCAATTTCTTTCAAACTTGTTTGTTTTTGTCTCTTTGAGTTTAAAAACACCAAAAAATCAAAATTTTACATTCATTTAGTGTGCGAAAGTGAAAGTGAATTTGTATTTCAAGGTTGCATATTGAAAAGCGAATGATAAAATCTCTCGTTAGTAGTTCTCATGCACTGTAGGGATTGATGTTTGTATGCATTGTGTCATTGCATTTGTTTGGCTTGGTTTTCTTGGTTTGGGAATGATCTCTCTACCCTCTCGTAGGTAGGTGTTCATCGAAGAAAAAGGATATTACATTCATCTTAGTTGCATCCTAGGTTTTGTCATATACCCACGGTAGGGCCTCAAAACTAAAACATAATTCAATATCAACCTTAAAACGAACTGAATAAATCTAACAACACATTGGAACATAATGCTCATTATTTAGAGGTCTAAGCTAGAGACGTGCTCCGGCGTCGTTAAACTTGGTCACTATTGGTCTCACTCAAGGTTGGGTGATTCCTCCTTCTGTGACTCAACAACGATCTAGTACATAATTGTGCTCCCACATACCGTCGAGTATATATTGGGAGACCCCACTAGGTTATCATCCTATATCCTTAGGAAGCTATCTGCCACCTTGCAAACCGTAACGCACCAAGCACAGCATTCGGGAAGATTGATTGCCATATTACGACTGCCAAGGTGTATATGTAGTTTTACGGATTGTTTGGTAAACCTTTTGCCTAGTTCTCGAGAGTAATCACTTTCGTTCCTTTTCAGACTCCCTAAAAGAAAAGGTCCATCTGAGCACTTGTCACTTCAGGCTCATTAAATATTCAAAAGTGACTAGAGTCATCTTTTAGTCCTTTTCTTGACTCTCTAAAGATGAAAAGGTCAAGTTTTGTTCCCGTGCCTTAAAATTTATTTGGCCACGTTCAAATTTACCTAGTTAGAACTTGTTTGCGTTTAGTTTGAGTAAGGTTCTTTTTCATTAGTTTTCCTAGGATTTTGAAGTGAATCATCCTGGCAGAATCATCGATCCCATATCCCATTCTAGGTGACCAAGGTTCTCCATCCTCTGTCACTCCCAAGGTCCCGGTTGTTAGCGATACTCTCCCTGTTATCTTGAGTATCCAACCACTTAAATCTCATGCCCCAGAGGACGAGTCTTACGATATTAATTGGAACCCCATTTAGGAGCCTTCCGAGGAGGAATTTCCCGCTACTCCTCTTGGTGTGTCGGTCTCAATGTCTTCCTCTGACATGGATGAGACGAATCCTGTCTCTGGTGAAGAATCCTTTGTGTCAAAAAGTGAAATACCTATTCCTACGGAAACTTCGTGTTGCGGAGGTAAATCCCCTCTGCGGACAGAGGTGGATCCCACTAGCCCCAAAGGGGTCTAGCAACAATCAATCAAGCTGCATGCAAGTTTCTAGCTATATAATTTAAAAGTCGATCTAAGAGACCAAC
>APFE030100184.1:20425-60640 GCA_000404065.3 Pinus taeda
ATTCTTGTATATCTCTAAATCTTGTATTGATATATGCATTTGTATGGTTAATATATATCTGATCCTATATTTTTTATGCTTATAGATCTCTATGCTTTGATGGTATTATGTTGCTTTGACTCTACAGGTGTTCTTTGAAGCGGGATGAGTAAGGAAAGAGTGGCAAAGCTCTGTCAAAGGGGAGAGGAAACAAGCAAGGAGCCAAATGAAAGACTGAGGTTGGTACTCTCTGCTTCTCTCTCATCTATTTCCCATAAAGGAAAACACAAGTGACTTTAGTTTGTTTGTTTCTAAGATAGCTACCCGCCTTAATGGGACTAGTAGCTCTGAATGGACACTAGTTTTCCCGATAACAAAATGGCGACTCCGCTGGGGAGCGAATAGCTTGTTTGCTTGTTTCTATTTGTTTTTTTTATAAACTACAGACAGAGCTTGAAGTTAAGCCAGCTAACCTTCAAACTGCTTTTGTTATGCAACTGCAAAGTAAATCAACGCTATTTCATTCAATCTCCAGGTTAGCTTATGAACTGAACATCTGACTTGCAAACATCCTAAGTGCCCTAGTGGTAGTTCAAGTAACCTCATTAGATCAGCCCCTATGCTTTTTGTTTACTGCCTATCATTAGCTCAGCCTAAATCCCTGAACTAAGCTACAAAATGTGAACAAAAACCAAGCCCAGTCTTGTCCCTGGACCATCGCAATATCTCTCATTGGTAGTCTGGATGCATCACACCTCCCATGTGTTGCAGGTGAGATGCATCCCTGTTTCCCTGTGTTACAGGTGCGATGATTAGGTAAGAATGTTTCTGCCTCCAGATTTTGGTTTTCTCTTCATTGTCTTTAGCATTATTCAGTATTTTTGCTGTCTGTGATCAATATATAACTGTTGAAACTCCCTTCCTTTGCATTATTCAACCTCCATTGTATAAAGAATTGTGAATGTTTTTATGTGCTTTTCGTCATTTACAGTTCTCCTTTGCAAACAGTAGCTTAATCGAACAATCGTCTTTTGATTTGAAAGTGTCGCAAGTGTCGTTTTCAGTCAAAGAAAAGAGTCTTCCTCTTTTGATAGTCGATTACACTTTTGCCATTGTATTTGATTTAAATTAATAATATTTCAAGCATCGAAAGAAATTTTAAATTCGAAATCGCAAATCGTCGTCTTAGTCTTCCTTTCGTTTTTTGAAAAGAAAATTGTTAATACTGTCGCTTTGAAAGAAAAATAGTTCAGATTTGTACTTAGCATTCTTTTTGTCATTCACACATTAAGAAAGCAGAAAAAAAATACATGCATGTGCATTTGCATTTAGACTGCTTGTGGAGATTTATTTAGGACAATGCATCTTAGTGTGTGCTCTCTGCTCTATGTTGAAAGAATCTCACTTCTCTTTCCTTAGTAGCTAGGATTTTCATTGCAAAAAGAAAATAAATAACTATTTATCATCTTAGATTACATATTTAGGAATTGTATATCTACATCACGTGGTGAGCCTTAAAGGAAAACTTCTTAAGAAAGATCAACTGTAAAATAAATTTCAATGAACAAAAAATTGCTTTGAAACCTAACGCGCAACATTTAGAAGTCTAGCCTAGAGACGTATTTTGGCGTCGTAAAGCCTAGTAACTATTGCTTTCATCGTAGGGTGGGTGATTCCTCCTCTTTGAGACGACAAGTGCCAGTATGGACTTGTGCTCCCATGTAGCATCGAGTATATATTGGGAGACCACGATAGGATATATCCTTTATCCTTAGGAAGCTGTGTCTGCCACCCTATTGATTGCAATGCACTAAACACAACATTCGAGAAGATTGACTATAGTACCGTAAAAAATATTCTGTAGTTTTGTGATTGGTTTGGTAATCCCTCTGTCTAGATTTCCAGAGTAGTCACTTTCAGTCCTTTTTAGACTCCTTAGAAGAAAAGGTCCATTTGAGCACTTGTCACTTCAGGCTCATTAAAAATCGAAGGTGACTAGAGTCATCTTTAGCTTTTTCTCGACTCTTCAAAATTGAAAAAGCAAGTTGTGTCAAAGCGTCATAAAATTTACTTTAATCAGAATAACATCATTGTTCCCTCATTGGTCTTAGGTTGAGAAAATGGAGTCCACCAATCAAGGATTTCCCCTTGGGGGGAATCCTAGTCCTTTCTCCTCATGGGGAGATCTTGGTGCACCTCATATGGCCACATTGTCCTTCCAAGACTAACAATTGGTTTGCCAGTATGGATTTTCTTGACCTCTGTTGTTCAAAACACCGTGATTCTTGAGCAATCAAATCAGCAACTGGATGATACTAGAGCTACCCCCCAAACTTCTACTTCATTTGTTTCTCCCTCTCCTTCTTCCTCTTCACTTGGTGAAGCTAATAAAACTAAAAACCAAGTAACTGAGAAGAAGAAGAAAGGGAAGGAGAAGAAGAAGAAGAAGAAGCCAATGGCAAAAGGGGGTAACCATGCATCGTTCGGCGAAAATCCACACATTACACCATCCAAACCTAAATCTCCATGTGTCATTTGCAACAGAGACCACTATCATCGAGATTTTCCTTACATCCCATGGATCTTAAGGGATTGGTCTCCTCGCTTGCACAATCTGGTGTCCTCAACCTCTGACGGTCATGTTGAAAGTACACCATCAACTAGTGAAAACGAAGTCGATGGACAAAAAGGAAGATCTAAAATTCCTTGTATACTGTGTGAAGGCGGTCATGCCATCCACCGTTGTCCCTTCCTAGATGAAGCTAAAAGAATCTTGGATAACTGTCCTACTTCACTACTACGGCTTCCTCCTGGATGCAAGAAACTCTTGCCGAGTCCATCACTAGTTGAAAAGCTGACTGACACACCTTTGTGGTCAGTCGAAGCATATATCGATGAAGGTGATCTCTCCGAGTCCACACCGAACCAAAGTCAACAGGTCGAGACGGTAGTCGACCTAGTCTTGTCTTCAAATGGTCTACCTTCAGATGATACAGTGACCAAAGAGAATGAGAACGACACCGTTAAAATTCTTTTCGTCAACATAGAATCCGATGAACATGGGGGAAATCTACTCGTTCCTTTACCACAGGAAGGAAGTTCATCATAGATTTACCTGGCCATTTATTTGGTCGCTCCTCCAAGCAATCTAGTTGTTTCCTTCGATTGGAATCTACTAGGCAGACCCCGTCTACCATCTAATGTACTGTTCTGAATCATAGTACAAGCTTATAGAATGATCATGGTTGGTACTATCATAAATGAAGGGGCTTCTGTGAGTATCCTTTCCTCAATTTCTTGGAAGGCACTTGGTTCACCATCGCTTCTGCCTGAGATTCGAAATCTATCGGGCTTCAACAAAGGAACTAGTCGACTCTTAGGGATCCTTCCAAGTTTGCCTATAACTTTGAGAAGGAAAACTGTTTACTTGAACATGATGGTAGTCCAAGGACCTTTAGATTACAATCTACTTCTTGGGCGTGACTAAATTTATAGCATGGGAGCTATTGTTTCCTCACTCTTTCAAGTGATGTGTTTCTCACATGAAGGCCAAGTGGTCCAGCTTGTAGACCAGCTTTCATTCCCCGATTCAAACATAGCTACTATTCAAGTGCCACCCCTAACTAGTATTTTTACACAAAGAATGTCTCATCAATCTCCAGCCAATCCACCTGATGAAAGCAATTGATTCGGTGAATGTGGCTAAACCCACGGGGCATACACCCTGGTCTGCTTCGGCAGGAAAACTTTAGGTATAGGGTAGGTTTCCGTGGAGGATATATGACTAGTCTGACACACATGTCCACTTAGGAAAATGGGATTAGACTGGAATAGGATTCCCTCGTCAAAGGTTAGGTGATTGGAACTGGAATCACCTTCGTCCATTTCGATGGAGAAAGCCAAGGAAGTGTTTTTGTCTGCTACGCAGGTGGAACCGTCTTGCTAATGCAAGAACTTCTGTATGGTAACCAGGAAACTCTACTTCTCTATACCTGGGGGCATGCAAACCTTTTTGCATGCAAGTGAAAAGCGACCATTTATTTTCTTAGTTTGTAGGTTCTTAACCCTTTAAACTCGTAGGTTGGTCGTTCCTAGCTTGTATAAAAGAAGGTTGTAGAGCAAAGTTTCGAATGGGGTAAGCTCACTAAAAAATGAACCTATCGATGAGACATCCTTATTATATGACTAACATGAGCAAGTTCACGTGAAGTTCAAGCTCGTTAAAAGATAAAACTAGCAATGAGCATATGTTCCCCCAGAGTTTAAGCTCATTAAAAAATGAACCCATCCTTCGGTAAACAACCATTACAATCGCATAATCATTAGCTTTTGAGTCTTGGTCTTGTTCTTACCATCACCTCCACTCTTTTTAGCCCATCATACTCCTCCATTTGATTGTTTACCCATTTTTAGGAACAGTTGTAATGAGTGATTCTATTAGCCATCTTCTTTACACTGCCGTGATTGAAAAGTTCCAAACCTTACCTAGAACGAGCTGTCATCCGAAAACATCACTCGTTCCTCAAAAAATGAGTCTCCTTTAAGCTCTTTTCATCTGACTCGTAAAATATGAAAATATTGTCAAGAAACTGGCCTCTCCAGCTTGTTAAAGTGATTGGAAGTGCCATCCCTCTAGATTTTAATCTTTTTGGAACTGAGGGATCATTACACAAAATGATCGAGCGCTTGTCTTATTCGACTCATTAAAACTATTGAAAAGTCATCCCTTTCATATTGTTTTATAGTTTTTCGGACTTAAGGGATTATACTATGAAAAATGATTACTAGAGTTTCCTTTCCATCTCTTTTCAGACTCTCTAAAATTGAAAAGGAATGAGTTATCTTTGTCGTTAAACTCGTTAAAACAATAGCGAAAAACTTGTCCATGCAGACAAGAGCGAGTTTCACTGTCGATAGGCTCGTTAAAACATAGTGACGGGTTTTCCCGAAGGGCAAATTATAGAACAAGCATATGTTATCCTCCTCAAGCTTGACAAAAATAAAGAGGTACTAGTCAACAATGACTAGGGAAAAATTGGGAAGAAAACTTGAAGAAAATTTATTGGTAGTAGATCGCTCTTGAACATGACACTTTCACTCCATCACCATGATTGAGTCAGGTTAGGTTATTCCGTTCACCGGTCATATCACCATTGGTCCTCCGTACCATCCATTTTTTGGGGTTAGTGCTACCAATCCGTCTCAGTGTCAGTGATATGTTCAAGAGAAGTCGCTTAGAGAATTCACCAACCCAGATTACATCTTGTCTATTGCAATGCCTTCATGCTTCATTCTTTCATGACCGCCACCCTGAACCTTGTATCATCAAATCATTTTCACCTCCACAAAATCATTTTCTCTATTTCATGTCGTAGATGTGGGATTCATTAAAGCCTTCCTATGATGGGTCATTTCTTGTCGATATTAGCTCATTATCCAAGAAGTTGACTTAGGAACAACCCTTTCAGTACTTTGAAGCTTGCATGCCTCAATGGAAATTTTCTCACTTCCAGCGATAGGCTTACATCAATGGCCTTCGACCAGAAGATTTTGCATGGTGTTCGACATCGACTCATGTATTCACACCACATGAATTGTATTGTCGTACCTTGAGGGTCATTATCATTATCAGTGATTCTTCTCATGCCTATTAACATCTTACATCATTGGCTGGTAATCAGGCGATGTCTTCCCATGTTCGACGTCAGAACATCCTTTCACATGGATTGACTTGTACTTCGAGCAAAGATTGAACGAGTTTGAAGACCTCGGATCTAGTTTCATCCATATGGGCTATGAGATATTCAGGAAAATAAAGACATCAAATGTACACCATAACTTCACAAATAATCATCCAAGCCAAGGGATGATGGCTCTACCAGAATCATCAGTCTGCCACACAGACGATTATTTTTCCTATGTACATGAAAATGAATTTATAAAGCTGAGCATGGGATTGCCCGCCTCAGCTAGATCATGGAAGTATTATGAAGATAATGTATTGTATTGTATCTTATTATAGGTCACCTTCCAATTTGAAAAACCTCATATCTTCATGATAAAGCATTTCACTTGACATCAAAAGATTTACGACCTCATGCTTTATGGTGCAACTGTTATAGACATATTTGGGCACTGCAACCCCAATCTCATATGTCCATAAAACAAGGGCTTCTAAGCCCCTAAAAGTGTTGTTTCATACCCTAAAGGAACAAGTTCAACTGATTACATCATCTCCCAGAAGTTCTCCCTGAAAAACTACTTAGAACTGGTCAAAATTGGACCATATATACTGCTTAGTGCTAAGGGTGCGATGCATCTCCCCTACTACATGCAAAAAGTGCAATGCATACTTAAAATCCCTTCTGTAGGGTGCGATGGGTGAGAGTAGACAAATGGCAGAGGCAGTTTGCTAGATGGAAACCCAGAGAATCTTCTAGAAACTTCTCATTTAACACTTACCTCTCTGAATTCGCCCAGGGATGAGTAAGAGATCATGAAATCTCCAAGTGGAACCAAGAACTATTAGAGAAATGACATTAATCAAAAACCTAGAAGCTGACTCACCCACCTACAAATATCTATATATGGATCCCTCATCCTAGAGATCTAGAGGCCGGAATTTTGTATCTTGTAAGGAAGTGCTGTTGGTTTCTCTGTGGAACATCATAATGTTGGGTGATCTAGATTTTCATGAGGTGAAGAGGGCTTTCATGCTGGGAGGATGGCACTGGGTCAAATCAATGGGTTGTAATACTCTCTTCTACTACTTCTATCAATAAAGCTATTTGATTTTTCCTCCATATTCATGTATATCTCTGAATATTGTATTGATATATGCATTTGTATGGTTAATATATATCTGATCATATATTGTTTATGCTTATAGATCTCTATGCTTTGATGGTATTATGCTGATTTGACTCTATAGGTGTTCTTTAAAGTGGGACGAGTAAGGAAAGAGTGGCAAATCTCTGTCAAAGGGGAGAGGAAACAAGCAAGGAGCCAAATGAAAGACTGAGGTTGGTACTCTCTGCTTCTCTCTCATCTATTTCCCATAAAGGAAAACACAAGTGACTTTAGTTTGTTTGTTTCTAAGATAGCTACCCGTCTTAGTGGGACTAGCAGCTCTGAATGGAAACTAGTTTTCCTGATAATAGTTGGGGCTTTTAGGCAAGAGAAATTTGGAGTTTATTATTCGCAATATAGATATCAGTTCTTATTGCATCCATTTCACTGATGGCTTTCTATGGTTTGAGGCTTGAGTATGCCCTTGATGGCAGCTCAAACTACATAGCTTGGAAGGATTGCGTGGAGGCAGTATTGGAAGATAGCGGCCTTAAGGAATTCATTGATTAAGAAGTCCCTAAGCCTACTGATGCTACTCAACTGGAAGAATGGAAGAAGTGTGTGGCTAGAGCTAGGAGAATCATCCTGGAGGGAGCTCGAGATCACATGATTTCGAGCCTCCATGGGAAGGAGAATCTGCATGCAATGTGGAAAACATTGAAATATTTATATCAAAATAGTAGTGATAAGAGGAAGCTGGCACTGAAGGACAAACTTCACAAGATCAAGTGTGAAAAGGGTGACACTATCTCTACTTTATTGAACAAGCTCACCACATGCAGAGATGAGCTTGCAAGTGTAGGGATCACTACAGCTGATGATGATATGGTGAGTCTAGCACTCCTTGGCCTTCCTAAGAGTTGGCATAGCTACCAGGACTCAGTGAATTGAAGGGACAAACTGCCAGATTGAGAACGACTATGGTCGGATTTGATGGAGGAGGAGATCAGACAGAGCACAAGGGATGGAGCTTCTTCATCAAAACATGATGATGAAGAGATCTTGGCTTTAGCATCTAAAGCTAAGAAAGGGGAAGGGAAGGCATCCCATTCCAAGTCTTCTCAAGGAGGGAAAAAATTTGACAATTCGAAGGTGAGATGCTTTCATTGTCATGAGTTGGGCCATTATGCTACTAATTGCCCAAAGAAGAAGTCCAAGAAAGGTTCCTCCAAGGAATCTGATGGTGATGCAATAGATTCACAGTTTGAGATGGATTTCTCACTTATTGCATGCATGATTTCATCCAACATGGGATGTGTTTGGTACTTGGACAGTGGAGCCTCTTTCCACATGTCAGGTGACAAGAATATTTTCAGCACTTTGTAGGAGAAGGATCTCCAGATACAGATCGTGATGGGTGATGACGAAAGTACCGTGTCTCAAGTGAAGGTACGGTTGGGTTTCAAAGGGAGCATGGTTCTCCCCTCACTCTTTCTAATGTTATGTATGTACCAGGGCTGAAAAAGAATCTTGTGTCTATTGCTATGCTTGAGGATAAAGGCTATGATGTAGTCTTTAGTTTGGGAAAGTTTTTCCTAAGGCATATCGACACTGCACAGACCAAAAAAATAGGGATTCGAATTAAGAATATCTATAAGTTATAGGTAGAAGACTATGCTGCATTGAGTTCCAAAGAAGAGGTGGTGCATGGCCAAGATATTGGCGAGTTATGGCATAGGAGATTGGGCCACATGCATCATGGGGCCTTGAAGACCATGCAACAAATTTCTACCAAATTACCCAAGTGCAACCTAGAGCAAACGAGCACATGAAAAGGTTACACTTTGGGTAAGTATGCAAAAGCTTCCTTTCATGATCAAGATAGTAGAGCAGGAGCAGTTCTAGAGTGAGTTCATTCAGATGTATGTGGGCCCTTCTCTACAGCCTCCACGACAAAGCATAGGTACTATGTTATTTTTGTTGATATTTTTCTCGTAGATGTTGGATCTACTTCATGCAAAAGAAGGATCAAACCTTCTTGAAGTTGTGTGAGTTCAAAGCTTTGGCAGAGAAAGAATCAAGGATGAAATTAAAGGCCTTGAGGACTGATAACGGTGGAGAGTATGTTTCCCAGCAGTTTAAGGACTTTTTTGCTTCAGAAGGAATTAAACAGGAACTCACAACACCTCATAACCCACAACAGAATGGGGTGGCTGAAAGGAAGAATAGGTCTATTATGGGAGTAGCTCGAGTGATGTTGCATGACCAAGGCCTACCGCTTCATCTGTGGGCTGAGGCATGTAATAGAACAGTGTATCTTCATAACAGAAGTCTTGACCGTATTTTGGGGATGAAGACACCTATGGAGGCTTTTTTAGGAAGTGACCAGATGTGAGTCACTTCGCATCTTTGGATCACCAGTCTTCTGTCATGTGACCAAAGATGCTCAGAATAATCTAGATCCAACAACTGAGTTGGGATTACTTGTGGGGTACACAGATACACCTCACAACTATCGTGTGTTTCTTCTTGCCAGTCAGAGGACCGTAGTTCACAAGGATCTGAAGTTCGATGACTAGCAAGCCATGCGAGTGTCCCTTGAGAGGGAGCTCAAGTTGCATGGTGATGATGAGGAAATATTAGTTCCTAAGGAGGAGGAGCCTCCTGATGATGCAGATCAGCTGCATGCAGAGATTCCAGTAGTGAAGATCACCACTACTGGAGAGTCTTCCAGAGATGGGTGGAAACGCTCACGAGAAGCTAACAGATTGATGCAGGATATGAGAGAGAATGTGGGGCATCCATCCTCTTAGCGCAGACAGATAAGATCTGCCGATAAAAACACTGGCTACATGGCCCTGGTTAGGGAGTGTGTAGTGATAGAGCCTTCTTCTTTTGAGGAGGCAGTGCAATAGTTAGTTTGGGTGGATGCGATGGTAGAGGAGTATGATTCTATCATGCGGAACAGTGTGTAGGATGTGGTCCCTAGACCAGGGGACAAGTCAGTGGTTACTTCCCAATGGCTTTACAAGGTAAAGAACGCAACTAGTGGTAGTATTGAGAAACACAAGGCAAGGTTTGTTTCCCATGGTTTCTCATAGGTAGAGGGGATTGACTATGATGAGACCTTTGCTCCTATTGCAAGGTAATCATAAATTAGATCGATTATAGCACTATGAGCATAGATGGGTTGGAAGATCCATCAGATGGATGTGAAGACAACTTTCCTTAATGGGGAGATTGGGGAAGAGGTATACATTGAGAAACATGAGCGATTTGAGACCTTCGACCATCAGTCACATGTGTGCCAGCTCAAGCGAGCGTTGTATGGGTTGAAGCAAGCACCCCGTGCTCGGTATACCAGGATCAACAACTATTTCACCGGTTTGGGGATGCAAACCTCTACCACATCATGGTAGAAGGTAAGCTATTGATTATTGTACTTTATGTCGATGATCTGATTTTGACAGGTGATGATCAGTTGATCAAGACTTGCAAGGAGGACCTTACAAGAGAGTTTTAGATGAAGTACATGGGCCTCATGCACTGCTTTCTAGGCATGGAGGTGTGGCAAAGAGATGGGGAAGTATTTGTGTCTCAAGGAAAGTATGCCAATGAGATACTCAAGTGCTTCCACATGGATATGTGCAAGCCCATGGAGACTCCTCTAGCAGGTAACTGGAGGAAGGAGTATGTTAGTTCAGGTGAGGTAGTAGCTGCTAAAGTTTATCAACAGCTTGTGGGTTCACTCATGTATCTGGTGAACACACAACCGATTTGTGCTTTGCGGTGAACCAACTAAGCTAAGCTATGGTTCATCCAACCAAGTTATTTTAGAAGGTAGCAAAGCATGTGCTGAGATATCTCATAGGCACTACATAGTATTGATTATGGTACAAGCAGATAGAGGAAGTAAAGCTCCAAGGCTTCATGGATGCAGATCGGGCAGGTAGTCCATCAGATAGGAAGAGCACTTCTGGAGGAATCTTCAACCTTGTGTTAGCTACAGTTTCTTAGTATAGAATGAAACAGAGATCAATTGCACTTAGCTCAGCAGAGGCTGAATATATGGCTGCGAGTCAGGCTGCATGTGAGGCCATCTGGATGTGGAAGATTCTAATGGATTGTTTGGTCAGATGATGGATCCTACTGTGCTATATTGTGATAATCAGACTTGCATTAAACTCTCTGAGAATCTAGTGTTTCATGATAGGTCCAAGCATATAGATATTCACTATAATCATCTATGGGATTGTCTGGTCAAGAGGATCACGATGTTGCTGTACATTTCAACCAAGGAACAAGATGTAAATATTTTGACTAAGGCATTGTCAAAGGGAAAGTTTGAGTTCCATAGAGACAAGATCGGTGTTGCTAATAATCCCTTTCTTGTTGAGAGGGAGTGTTGAAGAGTGTGCAACAAGTAATGTTAAATTTAGAAAGTGCTAAAAATAGATCTGCTAAAAATAGCATGTCTAAAAATAACAGTTTGGCCAGTGAGCATTTTGGCCACCTTGGGTGAGAGGTGAAATTGCTAAAAATAAAAACTTCTAAAAATAGCATTTCATGGTCCCTTCCTATTTTTACCAGTCCCTGCTTTAACTATAGGAATTAAAAACGAATTTGGTCTTACCAGTAGTTTAAAATAATAATTAATTAATCTCCATGAGTTAATTGGTTATGGAAAAATAAACTTGAAGTCTTTGTGACAACATGCAACTAGTTGTCCCATTGATTGAGGAATTTATCCCTGATTATCTCCACTGATTGAGGAATTAAGTATGAGTTCTATAATGAGAGAATTAGTTGACTTAGTTTTACTTAGTCAAGTCCAGTTAGATTATTTTAACAAGTTGTTAAAATAATGAGATACAGTTAGTTAATGCTTGCATGCATGTGACTACTGCTTTTTCAGATAACTGAGTATTCTCTCATGGATAATTGATGCATGGTAGTTCAGACAGAGACCCAGTTGAGATTAGATGAGTGACAGTGTACTATCAGATGCTTGGATATTTCTAGTAAGTATTTCTTACATGTAGGACGAACAAGTGTCCTCAAGGATTGCGTAGTTGGACTTGAGGTTGACAGCAGGTATGATCTAGGGCCAATTCACATATGTTTTGTAATTGGACCCCAATCAAAATTGGAGGAATTTTGGCCTATATATTGAGGCCTAGGGAGTCTATGATCTTCATCTAATGATTTTAGAGAGTACAAGATAACTCTTGGGCTGATTCATTTTGTAAACAGAAGAGGATTTCCACTTGATTGATAATACAGTGTTGGGGATTTTATGCTGGTGCTTTCCCTAGTGATATATCTTGTGTTATGGTTGATTATTTCTCTTGATCAGTTATATTTGTTTATGCTTGATGTTGCTCATGAAATCGATTATGCTTCTGCTTAATGTTTTGTAGAACTATATCAAGTATTATGCTTTAGTACATTGTATATATTAGTTTGATCTACAGGTGAAATTTCTACATGGTGCATTGCTTAATCTGAACCAAGCATGAACCTTAGCAGTTGATGAGGGATACGATCTAATGATGGATCAGGATCTTAAGGCTTGAAATGAGTTATCATTATATGGTTTGATCATGTATAGTCTAGATCTAAATACTAACACATGTGTTACTTTGTAAATGTTATGATCAGGGTATAACTAAAGTCTGGAATAGTTGCAAATTATGAATTAATATTTATATATATGTGTATGCTTGTTGGCTTTGATAAAAGTGCATATACACGTAGGTTCGACATAGGGAAGTAGTGTATAGCTTATCAAGTATATTTCAGTTGTTTTTGTTTTCTGTTGTAGAGTTCTGGGTTCTACTATGGGTTCTGGTGATTGTATTCTGGTGACAATATTTTGAATGATCAGATTGATTGATTATGATTTGCTACAGTGATGATGGGTTGTCAAAGTGATTAATTGATTCAAGTGTGATGTTTGAGTTTTAGTGATTGGTTGATGCAAATGTATTTGATAGTTGTATTGTAGTGGTGATTGATTTTGAGCTTCAATATAGTTGATGGGTCCAGTATGAAAATTGGATGAAACACGACCTTCAGATTATGGTGTTGTGTTGCAGGAATATCCAGTCTAAAAATTTATGAAACGAGGTCCCTGAAGGAAGAAAGAAGGTCGTAGCCTTTTGTAGGTCAACAACTATGTAATAGTTAACATATTGGATAGTACAAGAGCTAGGGCGTTGTAGATCCCTTCCAATAGAAGCTAGAGAACAAGAGAAGGTTGCAGCCTTCTGCAAGTGGGTGCCTGCATACTGGTATAATTCTATACCAGTACAATATTGTAAACAAATTTTCTTATTATTAAAAGAAGACAAAGACGATAGCAGCAGGTGGTTTTTACCCACATTGGGTTTCCACCTTATATCTTGGTGTTCATGTGTGATGCTTTATTCTACTTTTACTGCACTGTCTAATAAATCTCTGATGTACTGGTTAAAGTTCAATACATAATAAACTATCTAAATCAAAAGTTCTTTGCATATACATTGGTTGCTTTAAGTACAATCGCGTATACACGGTAGTTCACTTAACTGAAGTAGCGTATATAAATCTGTTTTGGAAATTAAATTATTGATATGATAATACTGATTCACCCCCCTCTCAGTATTATTTCCAACAGGCTCATCATACTCAATCCAATAAAAAAATGATAATGGAAATCCACTGAAAAATCTATGAAATTTAGCCTTTTCATCTTTAAGATAGGGTACATACCTAAATAGCTCCAAGAATTTGGTTATATAGTGCTCATCTATAATCGATCCCATTTTTAGCTCATATAATTTATTGGCTTTGTTGTCGTAGTACCTTTTCGACAAGTACTTATTTCGAAAGAGTCTCTTGAATTCATGCCAACTCAACTCCTCCATTCTCATGTTTTTGACGTGTTTTACATCTTCCCACCAGATATTCACTTTCCCTTTGAGGTTGAAGATAACTATCATGTCCTTCATATTCTCTATATAATCATGCAGTTCAAAGAAATTATTCATGCCAAGTAACCAAGCCTTTTCACCCTCAGGCTTCTTCAACTCTCTATCAAAATTAGATGGCATTGTTTTCTTAAACTCATATGATAAGTATCCAATATCACTCCTCCTATAAGGGTGATAACAACAATGATCATAGTGCCTGCCATAACCAGAACTAGAATAGTACCTGTGTCCATCACCTCTCATATCTGGAGTATCCAAGAATCTACCATCTCTGATTTTGTCATCTCTATTTGACTTGTGACCACCATGAGACCTACCACCATATGCCCCATTAATCCCATCCTCTTGTCCATAAATGATTTGGAGTGGTGTTTGTCTACAATTCTGATAAACTCTAAAGAATTATTGCAATGGCTTCTATGTGTGTCTCCTAAGCTTGCATGATTTTGTAATTATCTGCTTTACAACTCCTTATTTCCTCCTTCAAACTCCTTAATGTGTTTGTTAAGTTAGAAAAGTTCCCAACACCATCTTGTTCATTTGGTTCATAGGGAGAATCTTTGTAGTCTACTGTTTTGATAGTCATCTTGATCTCTTCCTGCAAGGCACACCATGTCAGCTAAACCAAACCATAAACAAATCAACGTACCTTAGTATAACTCAAGGAGGATATCTCATCTGGAAGACCGAACAGATTAGCACAATACATATATAAAATAGTCATATCAACATTTAATCATCATCTCCACCATTATCCAGTCATCAATGCATGACCATACCCACCACACATCATGACCCTGTGCACGGAAACTATAACCATATCAATGTATGCATAACAAGATATGTATGACATGTACACATAAAAATTACATAAAAACATTGACATGCAATCCAGTGCATAACCGACATAAACTCATGATAAACACATCCAACAATAATGCCACTAAATTTTCACATGGAAACATCATTGCAACCATAACCAACACCATGCATACACAACCAACTCATATACCACAAACATGACAACACATATGCAACTGACATGAATGCATGACCAACATTCCACCCATCTAGTCCAAGGGGCGAACCATGCTCTGATACTACTATGTAACACCCTTCTCCCACATCTACCCAAGTAACCGACCAACCAGAGTAAACATGTGATAAGAGGCTACTATGATCTGATTCAACCTCCTAAGCCACCTTAATGAAGTGGAACTGAAAAATAAAAACCAAATTAGCCATCCACACATCTTACAAAACCTCAAGGAGCTACCCCACCTTTCCAAGTCACCAATCCATGAGGAAACTCAGCAGTTCAAGCACCTAGAGCCTCAGTCACTCTATTGCGAAGCCCTCCAAGTGACTGAGGGTCCTAGTTACTCCCATGATCCTACCTAAGTGTGGCTATAGACTTATTTTGCTAGTGTTATGCCATTGACTGTGATATTTAAAGCTAAATTCTAGGGCTAGAACCAAGTCACTGCACAAAAAATCATGCAATTTATAGAAATGAAAAGAAACATAGAGACAATGATGCCAATGCAAATTCTTGAACAAAGACTTGACTAGACCCCTATTAGAAATGACAGAAATTCCATCAAACATGTCACAAATATGCATTCAATAGGTCATAATAACATATCTAAGCATAGGGGTCTTATACTTATCTGAGAATCACTAAGAATCATTGATGCCTTATCACATTATTTACATTATCATCTATTAGGTCATAGATTCATTTCTCAATCATTTACAAATAATAACATATTGAGAACCATACATTTTCACTGTCATAAAACATATTTATAACCAACATATAGACAACATAAATACTGAGGATACAATAGCCATAAATGCCACATATAATCCAATAGTTTTATACATAAATACCAAGGAAAGGAAGTCTTATTAACGAATGAAAAATCCAACACGGTATGGGACTACCACGTTCCACCCGACCATAGATTGGATAAGACAAATCTCTCTTCAGCCAATCACCCCCATGCCATATTCCAAGCATTCATTTGGGACTCAAACCAAAAAAACCTACCGGGGATTTCAGAGGGTAAACCACCTCACCCTCATAAATAGAATTAGGCTTTACCGCAATCCTCACCAGATCACTAGCTCATAAACAAGCATGGATGCCACCGGATTTATCCACCTACCCCATGAGGAGTTCTCATGTCTCCTATTGACTAGGCTTTATAACAATCCATAGTCTGATTTAGGGATCACTAGGCCATAATCGAGACACCACCCTACATGCTTTACTATATATCCCGCTATTCATTGGAAAGGATTCCTAGACCTAATCAAGGGAAACCACCTCTAGGATTTACTGCATATCCCACCATTCACTGGTTGAGGATTCCTAGGCCCACCAAGGCACACAATAGTTGGTTTTACCATAACCCACAATCCATTTCAGGGGTCACTAGGCCAGTGGCTTTATCGTAATCCACAATCTAGTTCAAGGATCACTAGGCCATGTGTTCCTTCATTCAGAGTTCCACCTCACTCAACTTCGAATCCATCCGAAAATCCACCTCAACCAAAACATGAGAACCCCATCACGCCATGGCTATCAGGAAATGGAAATGCAATGGTGAAGAACATTGTCACAGCTAGGAAAACCCATACCCATGATAGCAAGAGAACCAAGAACGCACATGCATAACCATGCATGCCAAATCTATCAAGGAAATCACACATACAAATCAATACCTGCAAGTAAACCCATTGTAGTTGCTTGGTCCTGCACTATCTTGCTTGATCTCTTTCTTCCTCTCTGCCTTCTTTTCCATTCTTGATACAATGTTGGAGTGCTCTAAGAAAACTCTGTGTCCAAGAGTGAGAGAGAGAGAATAGAGAGAGAACTCCAAAATTGAACTGACCAGAAGCCATGAACTGATCCTTAGAAGCCATTTTATTAATGTGGCCTCTATTTTCTTCACTTCCCATTATTTTTCCTTCATTTTCCTCCTCACGTGCAACCTATGAACTTTTACCTTCCTTTTCCCCTAATTTCCATTATTTTTCATAAATAAATCTCCAAAAATGCCATTTTTCCTTTCCAAATCCTTTGTCATTGCCTTTGCCAATTTCCTTAGCCATAATAATCAAAACGAACACCCACACTAGGATTTTTTTCCCAACATTTAGCTTGGAATAAGTGCCCCGTAACCGTGGTTATTATTTTTCCTTTATTATCTTTTATTACATGCAATTTTCACCAGGGTTGTTACACCATTTGCAGACTTCAATATACCTTTGGAAAGCTCTTTATGAGCACTATCCAACTATGAGATCTCCATGATCATATGAGGTAAACTCCTCATGTAGAAATTCCTTCAAATTATGGGCCAACAAACCATCATAACTATAAGATTTTAGCTTCTTATTGCATCTTGCTACTATGATGATTCTCTACCAAGGGCTACAGTAAACATGGGACTCCCCATGAGTTTGACATACCATTCTCATCAATTCTATATTAATTGGCATCAATACTAGCTTGGTTGACATCAATGGCAACATACTGGATGCCTCTAACCATTCAAACAAAGCCAACTACCCAACAACCTATGCGTGATTCCTTTGTATTTCAAAAGGTGTTGATATCTCTTCCTACCATATTCAATGCCAAGGTATCATCCATTAAGGAGATGAAAGATCTCAACACATTAACATTGGATCAATTTCATTGAACATCAATATCCTATGAAATGAGAACCTCAAAAGGCATATCTACCTCAAAGGAGAAAACCTTCAAAACTGGTAAGAAGGTCAAAGAATATGAAGAAGACTTGAGTTATGGATCTGATGAAAAAGAAGAAAATTTTGTTAGATGATTGAAGAGAGGATCTGGAAAGTACATGTTGAGGTATAAAAGTTGTCTTTTGAACTCCCAATTATCTTCACATTAGTTTATCAATCCAGGCAAGATTTTCAATTTCAAGAGTGTACACAGTTTGTGGCGGCTATTTACTCAAGAGTAATGTTTCTAAATTGCAGTAGAGTGCTATCAAATACAAGAGTAAAAAGATGCTTTAAATGAAACACACTTGCAATTAAAGGAAACTCAATGTTCTGAAACTCAATCATTTATTTGACAAAGTAACAACAATTTTCAATCAAGAATATAGTAGCAGTAACTCATTCCTTGTTTAACCGATGTAAACTAAAACAAGCTTAAATAAGATCTTCAATCTGAGATCTTTGACAGTAATAGCCAATGTTCTTTACAATTGTTGATATCACACAGACCACACTAAAGAACCAATTGGAAATGATAATGAATTAAATCAATAATGCTACTGTAACTAATCAAAATGAGACAATTAGGCTAACTGTAAGAATTCTAAAAGGCAAAGCTAAATGATTGCAAAAAGTAAATGAGTAGCAATGCTTTATAGTAGAAATGAACAACACAACTTATGTAACTGCAATGAACAACAAAGCTAAGTCACTAAAATGAACAGTGAAGATCTATAAGTAAAATGAGTAGCACAATAATATACTTGCAAAAAGCAGTGATCTTGTTATGAGGGAAATGAACAACAATACAATTCAATTACAACATATAAAATAGATCAATTCATTAAGTCTGTAAATACGAGACAGTAAAGTGATGCGACTATAATAGATAGAAATGAAACCAAACCATCACATAGCAGAAATCGTAAAGGAATTGTACAAGAACAACAAGTGAATCCACCAGGGTTAGACCCTTAGCTGCTAGTGAACACCGCCAGATTACTTCATTATAAAAGAAGGAACAACAACTGTATTATATATTAATCATATGCAAAATAGTTACAACCAGTTCATTCTCTATTTCAACAATGAGAGTCGATGATCAAAGTAAAAATACAAAAGTAATTTTTGAATAATATCCCCCTCTTCTTCACAATCACTGCCCCTATTATAATGGCCAGGCAGATAAAATAGGAACATTGGATAGAACAGTAACAATGATCCGTTAGGATCAAGAGATCCTGAGAGATTTGCTCAATCTTCCATCTTTAGTTAACTCTTTGTCTTTTGCGTTGATGCTGTGATCTTCTCTATCCTTATCCATAACTGCGTGCTCCATCCTTGGCTTGCTACCTGTATGCTGCCTCCTGGTGAAGGAACAACAATTACTCCACTTTGTCTTTTTCCTTCCCTCGGGTAGGGAATGGTAGTTTTCTCATTTCATCTTTTTCCTCCATGAGAAAAGACAATAATTAGCTAAATTGTAATAATAAATAGTTCCTCGTTTTTAATATAATCCCTTGATACATGAATATCTTTAAGTTATAAAGGGGATATAATTAAAGGAAAGGATGATGAAATAAATGGCAAATTCATACCTTTTCCATAGCTCAACAGTACAAAAGTAAGTTACCTTTCAAATTCTTTAACTATGGAAAAGTAGGTCATTATGTATCCAAATGTCCAGATAAGGAAGAGAAGAATGAATATGATCATCAAGAGAAGAATAAATATAGGAAAGCAAAGAAGCAAAAGAAGTTGAATAAGAATAGTTTCTATACCCAAGAAGGGAATAATTCCTTAGAATATGAAGAGGAACAATCCTCTAATGAATAAATAACCAAAGAAACAATGAAGCACTTCACGTTCATATCCTCCAAAACTCTAGATGAGAGACAAGTTGAGTTTGATGAAGAAGAGGTTGAAGTATATTGAAACATTAGCAAAATAAAGGTTATAAAAAAAATTCGAAGAGCCACCAAGGTCAAGTAATAAATCAGCAAAGACCTCATCCCCCTCAAGGAGAAATTAATCAAAAATCAATAAATCATATCCTCAAATATAAATTTCTCCCAAGTACCAAAACATTTTCAATGGCTACTATTATTCATGTATGAATTTTTTTCGTAAGGCTATAAGCCATAGAGCATATCTTGGAAATAATTAGATAAGAAATAAACCTTATCAATCAAATATAGATAGCAGATTTGTAAATCCACACAGAATAATCCTAGGGACAGCAATGCATTTTCTCCTCTATTATATTATATTGAATGTTATCTATCATAACTATTATCATAAAATAGTTGATTGTAGAACCATAAAATTCAAATCATCTCCTCAAATTAATCAAGCTCAAGAGGAAATCAATACATGGAAGAAGAAAAATAAAATAAAAGATTGAAGAATGTGGCATTGTCTTATATGCCTGAAACCAGGGCATTTATTGGTATGTGGGTGGTAAATGTTCTAAACATATGATTGGTGATTGTAACAAATTATTTTCATTAAGAGAAGATAGGACAAACAATGTTAAGTTTAGCAATGATGCGCTGGGAAATATCATGGCAAAGGAAACAATAACATTCTCAATGGAAGAGGTAAGGCTCAAAACATTATTTTTATGCATGGACTTAAGAAAAACTTATTGAGTGTGATTCAAATGTGTGATAAGGGGTATGATGTGACTTTTCATTTCAAAGGATTTGAAATAAAGATTGCAAACACAAGGAAAGCAGTGGCAAGAGCTATACAAACATCAAGTCATGTATACATATTAAATGAAGACAATGAAAAATGTTCTATGGGAAAGTATGATGAGAGCTAGTTATGGCATAGGAGGTTGGGAAACTTGTATTTTTACCATATTATAAATCTCAACAAAAAGAAAGTTGTAAGGGACTTGCCAAAAATATCAAATCCAAGTAATACAATTTGTAAATCATGCCAAATTTATAAGCAACTTCGAGTGCCTTGCAAGTCAAAAGAAAACTTATCTACTAGTCCCTTACAACTACTTCATATAGACTTATGTGGGCCCTCAAGAACTAAGACCCTGATTGGTGAATGGTACTTTATGCTAATCATTGATGATTATAACAGGCTTACATGGATCACATTTTCAAGTATTAGTTTGAAGAGTTTAAGAGGTTCAAAATTTTCAAATCCATGGCTGAAAACCAAATTGATTACAAATTGAAGTGTCTAAGGTGAGATAACAGTGAAAATTTTACTCCGAATGATTTTTATAATTTTTGTGAAGAACATGGGATAAGAAGACAATTCATAATTGCAAATACTCCACAAAAAATTAGACCAATGCAACAAATGGCTAGAGATACTTTGGAGGAAATAAATCTTCCAAATACTTATTGGGTTTAAGTTGTTCATACAACAATCCATAATTTAAACAAATCCCATATTAGGCTAAATAGTGAGAATACTCTCTATAAATTATGGAATGGAAAACCAACCTCAATAAATCACTTGGAATTCTTTGGTTGCAAGTGCTACATCAAGGACAATGACAATTTGGGTAATTTCAATGCAAGAGAATATGAAGGATGTTTTTTGGATATTCAACTCATAGTGAAGGCTATATATGTTATAATAATATATTATGAAAAATTGTTAACAATATTGATGTGAGAGTGGATTATGAGTTACCTCTCAAAGAAAACAACCAATATTTATCAGTCCACCTAATCAAATCGATAATGAAGATGAAGCAGTGAAACTTGATGAAAGAAGAGAAGAAGAAGAGGAAAAGTGATCTCACCCAAAGAACCCCTTCGGGTATGTTCAGAAACATCATCTTATAAATCACGTTTTTGGTAATATGGAAATAGGAGTCCAAACTTGAAGAATATTAATAAATAACTCCATTCAATCTCATATTTCTATGTTGTCCATGATTGAGCCAAAATTAATTTTCTCAAGAAAGCTAAGATAAGATTTGGATAAAAGCCATGAATGAAGAGTTAGATCAGATTGAAAAAAATCAAACTCATGAATTAGTTCCAAGACCATTAACAAAAATTGTTATTGGCACAAAGTGGTTCTTTAGGAATAAATTAAATGAGGAAGGACAAGTTGTGAGAGGAAAAGTCCAAATTAGTATGTAAAGGCTATGTTGAAGTTGAAGGACTAGATTTTGATGAATGTTTTTCTCCCATAGCAAGATTAGAGGAAATTAGAATGTTTCTATCATTTTCCTCAGAAGAATTTCAAAGTTTATCACATGGATGTAAGATAATCATTTTGTAATGGTGAACTTGAATGAGAGGTTTATATAGAACATCCTAAAGTTTTCCAGTTGTCGGAAAATCCTAAGGTAATGTGTAACCTAAAAACCATCATATGGACTAAAACAAGCACCCTGGGCATGGTATTAAAAATTAGGCGAACAACTATAGCATCCAGGCTTCAAAAGAGGGACATATGATAGTAATTTTTATATCAAATCCGAAAATGAAAATCTTTTAGTTATTGTTGTTTATGTTGATGACATCATTTTTGGTAGTGATGGAAATTTACTTGGCTAAAAGTTTGCAACTGATATGCACAATGAATATGAGATGTTTATGCTTGCGGAACTCTCATTTTTCCTTGGATTATATATTACTTAATCAACAAAGGGTATATTAATTTCTCAAGGAAAATAACTCAAAGAAATGTTGAAGAAATTTTGGATAGAAGAATGTTCGCTTGTCAATACTCATATGGTCACTGGATGAAAACTAATCAAAGATGATGAGTCACCAAAGTTAAATGAAACAATGTACAAATCAATAATTGGAAGCTTTTTGTACCTAATAACATTAAGGCCAAACATTATGCAAGTTATTGGTGTAGTTTCAAGGTATCAATCAACCCCCAAGAAAAGTCATCTCTTAATTGCAAAGAGGAATTTTATGTATTTAAGAGCCACAATGGACAATTGCATATGGTATCCCAAGGGGAAAAAATTCTTTCACTACATAGACAAATGTTGATTGGATTGGAAATCTAGATGATAGTACAAACACAAGTGGTGGTTATTTCTTCCTATGGAATTGTTTAGTGGCTTGGCTAACAAAAAAGTATACGTCTATATCACTTTACACTGTTAATTTCAAGTAGATAGTAGCTACAACAAGTTGTACTCATATTTTGTGCATGAAGCAAATGTTACAAGACATGAAGTTAACTTATGATGAACCCATTCCCATTATATGTGAAAACACAAGTACTGCTATAAGTATATCCAAGAACTATATTCTTCACTCAAAGACCAATCACATTCCCATAAAGTATCACTTTCTTAGAGAATGGGCAGATAATTAGATTGCAAAGTCGAAGTATATATCCACAGAGGAGCAAGTTGTTGGTAATTTCACCAAGCCTCTTGCCTGAGAGCCTTTTGAGTATTTAAGGAAAAATTTGGGAGTGATGTCTCACTCAACTCTTTTCTATTGTTCTTCATTAGCAAATATTCCAGTTGTCTAAATATTTCTTGAGCATGGCTATATGGTTGGAAAGAAGAAAATAGACCAAGTCTTAATATCAACATGAGAAATATAATTTTAGGGGGAGTACATGTCACTATGAGATGGAAAGTTTGCATGTTTCCTAAGCCTCCCTTTGTTTTCTTCAATTGGTATCACTTGATTTATGTGGCAACAACTTCAAATCAACAACTTGTTATATCCAGGGTTATACCTCAAGATATTTAGGTGGAGAATAATGATAGGGGAGTAACTATATCCCTTTTCCATTGATGTTAAAGGGAGTAAGTTATCAATAATTTGCTCTTCAAAAGTAGAGGGGGAGAGTGAGAAGACAATGGTATATAGTGGAAAATTATTCAACCTAACAAGGGGAAGTGTTGCAAGGTGGTGGTGTTCCCATCAATGACTAGAAATGTCAGGAAGTGTTTCCCTCAATGTCAAAGGGGAATAGTGTTGAGTATGTTGGCAGTTTTTGGTAGTAGTTATCATTGATGTCAGTCTAGTCATTGATTTCAAGTGATGTCAAGTTTAGGGTAAGTTTGTTGAGTTTCCATGCATGATGCTTATGTTGTTATTGATGTCTTGGTTGTTTATGCTAAGTTGATGATGACTAGGTTTTTTATTGAGTATCCTATATTTGAATGAATTATTTCTTCAGGTAACTTGATCAAAATCACATGA
This sequence comes from Pinus taeda, assembly GCA_000404065.3. Classification (NCBI taxonomy): domain Eukaryota; kingdom Viridiplantae; phylum Streptophyta; class Pinopsida; order Pinales; family Pinaceae; genus Pinus; species Pinus taeda. The sequence goes on from APFE030100184.1 coordinate 44,100, forward strand.
AAAGTGTTTGGTTAGATAGTCCTCTAAAAGAGCCTTCCAAATATATATTGAACATAGCCTAAATCACAAGGGATTAGGAGAAATTAGGGTTTGATGTTTAGCATGGCTCGCTGGTTCATGGTTCCAGCAAACATTTGGCCATCTAAGGTTGGAGTAGGATGGATGATAGTTGACAGGTTGGATCAATAGATAACAAGATCCCTAATTACATAATGCCCAACACTAGGTGGACCCCAAATTACATGGCAAGATGACTTGGCAGAGATAAACACCATGGAGCTAAAGACCACATACTACAAGATGAAAATTTGGCATTCATGCTCTAAATTCTATTAAAGAATTAAAGTCATAGAGAAACAAAATTGAAGGTGTTTCATATTTATACAAGGAAAATAATTGACATTGAATATGTGCTCCCATGCAAAACAAAGTACGACAGCTACTATTGACATGAATACGACAAACAACTCAAATAGAAGAAAGAGAGGAAAGGAAGCTTAGTAGTAGATCAAAACTTTATTGCATATTTGAAATTGAGTTGTAGATTAAATGTTGTGTAGATTGATTGCCTGATATCCAAAGAAGCTACACATTAAAAGTTTAGAGATCTGAAGAATTATGTAATAAATTTTAGAAGATAAACTGGATTAGAGAGTGGATCATAGTGCGATTTTCCATAATTGCGAGGAATCTTAATTGAATTAGAAAATTAGAGAAATAATAGTTTGATGTAGAGCAAGGAAAATCATGTCTCAGATTCAACAATTATATGACTAGTATCTTTAATTAAAAGTCTGCAAATCTGAGTGTGAAAATTGGTGAAAGAGAGATCTAAAAGGCTAGGCAAGTAGGTGCTTGTAGATGAGGGGGATTGGAGTTTCATTTAGGTTGGTTCTTGTAAAGATTAGGGGATTGGTGCCTCTAGTAGGTTGAAGCCTACAAACAATCGGTGTTGGTACTTCCAACAAATGGGTGCTTGCAAAGATAAAGGTGTTGGAGCATCTTATAATTTAGTGTGTACATAATTTGATGTAATATGTAATTGGTACTTATATTTTCATCATAATAAAAAATAATTTGTGGTTTTCACCCATATATCAACTTTTGATGTTTAAGCTTCATGTGATTGGTATATTGTTATCTTGTTGAATGTGTTTAATTGATTAATTAATTGTTAACAATGTTCAAATATTGATTTACCCACCTTCTTAGTATTTTCCTCCAAATTACCAACAAAGATCTATCTTAACTCCTTACTTATAATGCACCAAGATAAATCAAAATTTGAAAAAAGATTTGTGTCAAGTCCATGTTAATGTGAACATTCAAATATTTTATATATAACCCACACATAACCCACATTAAGTTATTATTTTGTTAAGATTAAAAAAATTATAGATCTTTTTCATATTAAAAAGTATGAAGTAACTATAATAATAATTTTTTAATTCAATTATTTCATATCTCTTTTTATAAATAAAAATTTGATATAAAATTATCAAACTAAATATTAAAATGGTATTTTGTTATTAATGATTTTTCAAATATTACTTCAGAATTCTATATCAATTAGGAAATAAATTACACATCGTCTCATATTACAATATAAAAAAATGATTTTAAAACAATAAAAAATAAATTGATATATAAAACAAAAGATATATTTATTAATACAGGGAAGGTTTTCAAGGGAAATAGAATAAAGGTTTTCAAGAGTCTTCCTCTGATTAAATGAAGACTAAACCCACATTGGAAAAATCACAAATGTTGTGGTCATGTAATCAATCAACCACAAATGTTATGCTCATGGAAGGAATTTCCACATTGTTGTATCTCTGAGATGATAATGGTCAACTATCATGCGAGGGCATCTAAGATAATTGTTTTGGGGGTTTTAATTTGGAGGACCAATGTAGGAGACAAATTTAAAATAGTGAGGCTTAACCCTTTTAATAATATTAATGTCTAAACAAAGGGTTGCTATTAAAATTCACACAGTGATTTTAGCTTGTAAGATGGTGGTGAGAAGAAATAGAGAAATAATATGATTATCATAGTCTTCAGATTGAAAATTAAATAATCACAAGTATGGAAACCTCTAAACTATGTTAAGAAGGTTTAATAGAATATGCTTAAGCTTACAAAAGAAGATGATGATGTATTGATTTAGAGGGAATTAATTAAACAAACAGTTCATTAATTCATTCTCTTTATAGATTATCACTTGAGAAGCTTATAGGAATATATTGAAACCCAATTATTCCTACCTAGTTATCTCTATAAGAAATATGAATATGAAGAAAAACATAATGGATAATACTAGAAAAACTTACATGAAACACAAAACTGTGTAAATCATAATTCAGAATCCTTTGCTTTTATATTAATGATCTAGAAAAGTCAAGTACATTTGAGGCCTAAAATTGCTTCTTCAAGGGTGCAACCCATGATAATTCATGAAGAGAGTTATTTATACAAAAGTAGAACCGAGAAAATATCCTAAACAGTTTTTACAAAAATAGATTATTACAAAATAAAAATAAAAACTGCTAGTTGATCTAGCACTATTTTGGTGCTGAGGTGTTGATGACTATCACTGGAAAAATTGAAAATTGTTGAAGCTAGCTGACTGTTCCTCCAAAAACTGAATGTTGTTCGATCACCTTCTAGTCGAGTAAATCTATCAATTCTTCCCATCATTTCTTATTTGGGATAGAAATATTATTTACGCTCCTATAAACTTCATCCATCTTTGTATATTTAGTAAAAGTGTGTTATACTAAAAATATGTGTCTGATTTCATTCAAAATAAAGAAGGTATCACTAAGTGTATTTACTATAAATGTTGGTGTTTCTGAACCTCTGATGTTTGAAACTGAAGCTGCATGTTTGCCCACCTCTGTCAACTTCTGAACATAATCCTCAATTGGCATCAATTGTCATTGATCACAAGCATAGAGGGTAAACCCTTGCTGATCAAGGGTTCTATCTTGCTGAAAAGCCTTTGAACCATGTTATTGACATTACCACACTTTTCCTGTAGCTGAAGGATGAGGTCTTCTTGGTGATGATATTATTTACCTCCAATATAGTCATTGTTTTGTTGCTTATGTCTAATTGTTCAAGCTCATAGCTATCTTTGGAATTCAGGAACTTGATGATTTCGGAAGAAATTTCTGGCATGTCTTCAAGCTGCTTAGTAATAGTTTCAACTATTTCCTGAGTTCTCTTTGATCTGAAAATGGGTCACTTATGCTTCTTGTCTAACTTGCAAGAATCTCTCCCACTTCCAAAGCTTAAATATTCCCAAGTCTTATTGATTAACCAATGAGGAATTAAATGTATGCTTGACAATATAGGTGTATGCTTATGTCTACTTTTGATCTATTTATGTGTTGTGAATTGATTTGCTTAAACTGATATATAAATACATATAACAATAAATAATTACAGCAGTAAAACAAACACATAAAACAATAATTTAATTAGGATTTCACCCAAAACTCTTGGGCTACATCTCCGTGAGCTCTAGTCAACTCAGCTAGGCTCCCTGGGATTATGACAAAGTCCTTTTACAAGATCTTGGCTCAACTCCACTATTTTACACAGAAACAATGGGTTTAGACACCATTTCATCCTTGACTCTTGAAGTCTCGGCTTTCTAGCCCTTGGCTCTGGCTCTGGCTCTTGGCTCTGGCTTTGGCTCTTTGGCTCTGGCTCTAGCTCTCGGCTCTGGCTCTGGCTCTTGGCAAATGACAACTATCGATATTTTCAGTTGACTTCCAAGTGACTCCACTCAGCTTCTCTATGCATTAGCTCTGCATTCTTTTTGCCTTCCCTTTCTGCGCTGCTGTCTTTCGCCTTAGCTTCCTACTTTGGCTTAGCCTCGTATTTTTTTTCTTAGCTGTGCCTTTACTCTCTACCTAATTTTGTTTCTCTGTCATTCTGTGGCTTTAAGCCAATCGACACTGTTTGTTCATTTTCCTCTTTTGGGCTCTCTGGCTTCTGGCCTCTGTCCGCTCAAATCCCCCTCTAAGCATTAGCAATCATTGCTAAACGCCTTCAAGGATGGTGGCAACCTGTTCTGTAATGGAATGGACCATCGTTGCATTGAAAAGCCCATAAATAGCATTCTCTGTGTACATTGTGAGGAATACTCTAAAACACGGGAAACACCACCAATTTTCCATTTATCGAATTTCAAATATCATTAACTTTTCCCTAGACTCCAATTGGGTCTGCCTATAATCGCTATCGCAAGTCGCAATGCCCCTATGTCATGGTTCCTTTTGTATTCGTAAAAATACATTTAAAACACTGAAAATATGACAAAGGGCTTTATGGTGGACTTCAAGTAATTATGTAGTTGCATTTATAACCCTTTCGGGTCCGGTCACATCACATTGGCACACACACACACACACACACACACACACACACACACACACACACACACACACACATATATATAGATATATATGGCCCACTTCATTGTATTAATTCGACGCGATATTTTGATGCGATTGATCGCAATCGCATATCGCATGGACCCGCGGTCTTTCCATATGGTATGGCCTATGCCGATGCCGATCTGCCAAAGCCGGTATCGGTGATCACAACATCACTCGGCCCAGGGTCTTGCCTTAAGTCCCATGCGATCACCAACGCTGATCTGTCGATTTCGGCGATCAAAGTATCGCATTGGCCTGACCCATATGTTATATCGCATGTTGGGCTCCGACCCGATATCTCGAGGATCGGTGATCAGGGGTTTCTCCCCTTCCTTCTTAAATCTGCTCTTTTGCCCTGGTCCGATGCAATTTCCATTTATAAGGGTTTTTTGTCCATTTTAGAGGATTTTTCCTCTTTTTCTAAAGAACATAGGGCATCTTCTTTCTGCGATAACTTCTGCATCCTAAGTCCATTTTTTCCCATTCAAGTTGCAGTAGATTTAGAATGAAAATATCTCTATAATGGGGCTATTTCTAGGAACTTCTTGGACTTTCATTTTCCTTAGTCAGGAAAACTTAGAATTAGGAATCTATTCAAAATCCATTTTGGATCATGCCTTCCCACTAAAATAATTTTTGGTCTCCAAAAGACTGATATACTGATCCGAATAGTACCTGAGAGTAATAGCACACTCTTCTTCTAGCCTACATACACTTGCCTTGCATAGTGCCTCTGAACCAAAGCCTTTGACCACTTTCCTTTCTGGATGTGTTGGTTCTCCTGGGAAGAACTGTCTTCCTTCTTGCCTTCATGCAAAACTTCTGCTGAAATGGTCATAGAAGGTAGTTTGAACTTTTCTGCCTTGATCATTGATCCAAGGTGGCTCAAACAAATGTGAAGTACATCTGCTCCACAAAACTTTCATTTGTACTTGTTTGACAAGCTGTCAACAACAACTATTAACAACAACAGGAATACAGACAACAAATGGATGGGCTAAACTCATGTTTCAACAAAAGAAACAGATTTCACATCTTGTGAACACCTCCATGTCTTGCATCTGCATACAAATGATGGACTAGACAAAAATCCCACAAAACATGCCTTTAAACAAATGACCCTTCAATTCAAACTTGTAGCATAAGACCATTAGGACTATTTTTCAAAAGATGAAACACTTCATCACTATCTCTAGCTTGGAGACTAAGTTAGCTTCTTCCAAGTCAACATTACATGCATGTTTAAAGCAATCATCCCTTAAAGTTAATTACACATACATGTTCAAATACAAGGAAAACATCAACATCCCTGTGTCCATGCACATCATGATTATGCATGCATTTCTTCCTTCAACTTTTACTTAAGCACAATGTACTTTCTAAGTTGAAATGAAATATAATGTTGCAACAACAAAGTGAGTCTCCTACTCAACCTTTTTTCATTCACCATCTTGGTAGAAACCTGCAACTTGCATCTCATTAACAAGAAATGCAAATAGATGCATCAATAGACATGCAATACTTAATTGGAAAATAACTCTAACCATTTCTTACCAATCCAGTTCAAAGGTTTTTCCTTTGTCTGCATATCAACATCAACATGTGAATCATTCTAAAGCACATCATCCACAGAAACTTCATTTCCATTTCTGCCATCTTCTCTTTCCACTTTCTTCAGCTTTTGTGGAAGCATTATTGGATTCAGAGTCTAACACCTTTCAACAAGATGCCCTTGCTTATGGAAGTAAGTGCAACACATGTGCATCCTCTTGACAGCATGATTTGCCTTGTCCAATTGACCTTTGGCTTTTTTCTTCTTTTCCTTCAAAAGTTTCCTGTATGTGGCCATTCTATTCCAACAGCTAGAAACATGATGGTTATCCAAACCACAAAAGGAACATGCAATTATTTTCCCTTTACAAAATCAAAAGGAATATGATTAGAAACAAATTTATACCTACCTCTTTCACCTTTATTTCATTCATGAGGAGGTGAAGTAAATGAAGAAGTGGTTCCCTTTGGAACACTATCAATCTCTTCAAGGCAGTTCAAGTTTCCACAACTCTCTGGTTCAAGTGTGTGCTTCTGAACACCTGCATCCTGCAAGTGATGTTTCAAGATATTGCATTCCTCCTGAATACAATCTCCAAACTCTGCAGTGCAACTCCTTCTTGGAGCTGTTTCAATGGACTTCATGGTAGCTTTGGAACTCTCCCCATAAGACTGTCCATAGCCAAGACCCAAATACTTAGGCCTTTCCTCAACCATTATTGGTTCAAAAATACGTTGTGCATGCTTTCCCAAGCGCTTTCATTCATAGCCCATCTTGGACATTAGCTTGGAACCTATCCCTCTAGTATGTTTTTCAAAAGAACCAATATAAGCATTCTTAGAATAATTTGAAGACAAACTAGAATGGCCTACCTCTTCTTCAAGCTGATATTTGACTAAGGCTTCTTGGGAAACAAAGAGCTGTGACTCCAGCTCATGCATCCTCTTTAGGTTCATATTTGCAATATGAAGTCACCTCTCCATTTCCTTCTATTTGTCAGAAAGCCACTGCTTCTCTTCCTTCATGGAATTCAACTTCTCTCTAAGTATGCTTCTCTTCCTTCATGGAATTCAACTACTCTCTAAGTATGCTTCTCTTCCTTCCATCCTCATACATTTCTCTCACCTTGTCCATCATGATGAACAAGTCTTTCTTCAAGTCTCCATCATAGAGTCTTGTGATGAAGGAGGAGTCTGAGGATTCACTTGTAGAGGTTGTCATTATACCAATGAACAAAAGAACTTCAAACAAGATTAATAGATGGCTTTATTAAGCAAACTTTTGCAACAAACCTCTTGTGCTCCAAGGATTGCTTTGAGGTCCTTTGGAATAGAACAATTCCTTCAGCCCTTCTTCCTTCTTGTCCTTCCTAGACCGAACTGTCAATAGCTTTCCCTTCACCTCTGCAAACTCAAACAATAGTCAGTCTGCAAATAAGCATACAATCAATCAGGAAATCAATCCTTGACTTCCCAAACACCTTTCAAAAAAGAAATCTTTGCTCTTGTCAATCAATCATTATGATATAACCTTCTTTGAAGGTGGGGTTAATCAATCAAACACTCCGATACCACCTGATCTGATAATGGGGCACTTAGGCTTCTTGTATAACTTGCAAGAACCTCTCCCACTTCCAAATCTTAAATATTCCCAAGTCTTATTGATTAACCAATGCATAATTAAATGTGTGCTTGATAATATAGGTGTATGCTTATGTCTATTTTTGATTTGTTTATATGCTATGAATTGATTTGTTTAAACTGATATATAAATTCATATAACAGTAAATAATTGCAGCGGTAAAACAAAAACATAAAACAACAATTTAATTAGGAGTTCACCCAAAACACTTGGGCTATGTCTCTGTGAGCTCTAGTCAACTCAGCTAGGTTCTTTGGGATTATGGTAAAGTCCTTTTACAAGCTCTTGGCTAAACTTCATTGTTTTACACATAAACAATGGGTTTAGACACCATTTTGTCCCTGGATCTTGAAGTCTCAGCTTTTTGGCCCTCGCCTCTGGCTTTGGCTCTTGGCTCTGGCTCTCCGCTTTGGCTCTATCTCTCTGCAAATGGAAGCTCTCGGGATTTTCACTTGACTTCCAAGTGACTCCACTCAGCTACTCTACACATTAGCTCTGCGTTCTTTTTGCCTTCCCTTTCTATGCTTCTCTCTTTCACCTTAGCTTCTTGCTTTGTCTTAGCCTCCCATCTTCGTGAGCTCTAGTCAACTCATCTAGTCTCTTTGGGATTATGGCAAATTCCTTTTACAAGCTCTTGGCTCAACTCCACTATTTTACACAGAAACAATGGGTTTAGACACCATTTTATCCCTGGCTCTTGAATTCTTGGCTTTTTGGCCCTCGCCTCTGGCTCTGGCTCTAGCTCTTCGGCTCTGGCTCTAGCTCTCAGCTCTAGCTCTGGCTCTCTACAAATGACAGCTCTCAAGGTTTTCACTTGACTTCCAAGTGACTCCACTTGGCTCCTCTACGCATTAGTGCTACATTCTTTTTTCCTTCCCTTTCTGCGCTGGTCTCTTTCACCTTAGCTTCCTGCTTTGGCTTAGCCTCCTATTTGTTTTCTTAGCTACACCTTCACTCTTTGCCTATTTTTTTTTCTCTGTCATTTTGTGGATTTAAGACAATCAGTGCTATCTATTTTTTTCCTATTTTGGGCTCTCCGGCTCCCGGCCTCTATCCCTCAATCCCCCTCTGAGCATTAGCAATCATTGCTAAACACCTTCAGGGATGGTGGCCACCTATTCTGTAACAAAAGGGACCATCGTTGCATTGAAAATCCCAACAATAGCATTCTCTGTGTACATAGAGGAATACTCTAAAGCACGGGAAAAACTGCCAATCTGCCATTTATTGGATTTCAAAAATCATTAACTCTACCCTATACTCATATCGGATTCGCCTGTAATCACTATCGCAAGTCGCAATGCCCCTGTGTCGTGGTTCATTTTGTATTGATAAATATACATTAAAAAAATTGAAAATATGATGAAGGGCTTTATGGTGGACTTCAAGTAATTATGTAGTGGCATTTATAACCCTTTCAAGTCCGGTTGCATCGCATCGACATATATAAATAATATATATATATATATATATGTATATATATATATATATATAAATATTTATTATATATATTATATATATATATATGGCCTCGCTCTGTCATATTACTCCGACGCAATATTGCGATGTGATTGATCATAATCGCGTATCACATGGACCCGGGGTCTTTCCATATGGCATGGCCTATGCCGACTCTGCCTACACTGATATCAGTGATCGCAATATCGCTCGGCCCAGGGTCCTACCTTAAGTCCCATGCCATCATTGATGCCGATCCGTCGATTTCAGCAATCAGAGTATCGCATTGGCCCAGTCATTATGTTATATCACATGTCGGCTTCTGACCCGATATGTTGGGGATTAGTGATCGAGGGTTTCTACCCTTCCCGCTTAAGTCTACTCTTTTGCCCTAGTCCGATGCGATTTCCCTTTATAAGGGGTTTTTGCCCATTCTAGAGGATTTGTCCTCTTTTTCTAAAGAACATAGGGCATCTTCTTTCTGTGATAACTTCTGCATCCTAAGTCCATTTTTTCCCATTCAAGTTGCAGTAGATTTAGAATGAAAATATCTTTGCAACGGGACTATTTCCAGGAACTTCCTTGGACTTTCATTTTCCTCAGTCAGGAACATTTAGACTTAAGAGTCTATCCAAAATCCATTTTGGATCATTCTCCAAATGATCCTTCTGATCAAACACTATCTTGATGTATGGCCAAATATCCTTGATTGATTCTATAATTTATTCCCATAGAATTTCCTTTGATAAACCCAATTTGTTTCCAATAAAGGATTCCTTGAGTTTTTTAGTACTTCAATCTAACCTTTGACTCTGTTCAACTCAACTGCATGTGAATTTCTTCTACTGACTTCATAAGTTGTAATTCCTTAAGTTCATCCTTCAGCTTCTTGATTTCCCTTGTCTGGATAGACAAGTTCTAAATAACTTCAACAAGTTGTTCATCTCCTTCTATTGTACCTGTAGTCGAAGTTGTAGCTGAAGTGGAAACTTTAGTGGTGGGAAGTGTTGTAAGGGGGCCTATATCAATTGGAGTTTGATCCTTGTTAACAACTTCCTCTTTCTCCTTGACTAGTTTCTCCATCTGCTCCTCCATTTGTTTGATCTGTAGATTTTGTTCTATAATGAGCTTCATCATGTCAGAAATCTGAGTTTCTGTCTCCTCAATTTCTTTGGCCACTGGGTCCTCAGAAGCTGGCAATTTTAGCTACTTCTTTAATGCTGCAACTTCAACATTCTTTTTCTTAATAAGCTCTTCCGTAGCATTTATGTTTGAGGGATCATATCCCATTTTCAGCACTAGATTCTCCAAGGATTTAATCTTGTTATACTTTTCTAATGAGGAGACTTTCTCCAATTTAAGTTGTGACTGAGTGTTGGCCAAGGTTACCTGCATTTTTAACAAACTCATGACAGTGTTTGTCAAGGTTGAAGCAATCAACTGCCCAGTTTGTTTGTGCATCTCAATTTGATCAATTTGATGCACATCCTTCACATTAAACTCAAAAGAGGTCTACTTTTGATATTGAGCAGTAGTCCTAGGATGTGGAACCTGAGCCTGCAGATAAGCCAACTACATTTTACCCTTCTCAGAGTCAAAGATTGAAAGAAATCTAGCCTAAAAACTGGAGGAATGTTTCCAGAACTATGTGTAGGTTTTCATCTTCAACTCTTCATTCTTCTTTTTGATCTCACTGAAAACATGAAAGATGTCTTCCTCCTTGTCCTACTGAGTGCTTCCACTGGTCTGGGTTATCTTCTGTTCCTAATAAGTAGTGGAATGAGTTGGGGACTGTGTAGACTTTGCATTTGACTCTGTATGGAGCATAATCTCTCCAAGTCCATCAAATGTGGTTTTCATATACTCATGTGTTGTGCCTACAATCATAGAGATTCTAGGTCTCTTCATTTCGTGCACAATCCTAAAACCTTGGCTTGGTGCTTCAGTTGTAGGGGATGATTGTTCTTCCCTCCCTCTCTTGGCTGTCTTTTCTTGTGCAAGTGGATTTTGCACGTTTGATGTAGAAACTATCTTTTCTTCAACTGCTTGGAGGGTGTTCTCTGCCCATTCCAACTGATTTTTATATTGTTCTATCTTAGGCCTTGTTGTGTGATAATATGATGTAAATTCTTTCTTCATCCTTAGCTTGGAAACTATTTCCATTGGGTCATAAGACCAAGCGAAGCTCAGACCAAACTTCATCTCCTTTAGTAATTTGTCTGCTTCCTCTCCTGCTACCCTGGTGTTACAAATGAATGGACGAACTTGGGCTTTCAACTTGAATTTTGATTTCTTCTTTGCAGCCACAAAGTGCACCTCATCTGCATTTAAGCTCTGCCTTATATATCCCAATGCAAATATTCCTATAGGAAGGTACTTGAGCAGTTTGTAGGGTGGAAGCTCACAACCATAAACCCCGATATCTGTATAGTTTTGGTAGCAATACCAATCCCTATTGCAGCTTGATCAACCAACTATAATATTTTGACAAGATCATCACTGATCCTTAGTACTGGAGTGTTGTTCATAAGAGTGATAGCTGGATGAATAAACAGTTCTATTAATTGTTTATCTGTAAATTCTTCTTTCTCCTTCATCCCCATTGAAGTCCAGCGTATCATTGATTGTTGATTTCCTTCCTCATCTAGATTCTGTAAAGAAAATAGGAATTTGTCTCCCTAAAAATATATAAAAAGGTAAACAAGTGCTGAATCATACTTGAATACTTCTTCAGTATTGAACTTGACAAATTGCTCATGTATTGCTTTAGCTAGGAATTGACTAAAATCATAAATGACAGTGGGTTTAGAATCAGTGGAAAAGATAGACAAGAAACCAAGGATGGATTTTTTAACATTTTGATTAGAGTTGTAACCAAGCAAACAGGACAAAATAGAGGTTATTTTCTTGGTTCTATCAGGGAAAATGGATGATTCATAAGGAGGATTTCTTTTAGGAAGAGGAATATTAATAGCTAGAAAGAGTTCAAGGGTTTGGGATTTTTTAGTAAAGTCTAGTTTTTGATAGGCTTCTATCAGGCTTTCATGGAAAAAATGATGGGTTGGTGTAGTAGCAGGGGTCTGCAACATTTTTCAATGGAATCGGAATTGATTAAGCAAAGGATTTCTTCTGTGGGTGAAATAATTGCTCTCTAACTCGAATCATAAGATTCATGGCATTTCCTCACAAATTCAGGTGCTTTGTGTATTCGAGGAAAAATATAGTGAGGGAGTTGGGAGTCCTAGAGCCCTATCTCATGTTTTTGGTCAATTAGTTGATCTTCCATCCAACAATAGATTTCATATAAATTGAATTGAGAAGAAGTCTCAACAATTTTATAATCTCTGTCGACTAATGGGGTATGATGAAAGTTGACCTATGGTGAATCAAAGGATTTGCGACTTCTGCAAGTTCTTTTCCCTTGGGAGGCATTTTGTCAAACAAATTGCAAACTGAAGATGACAAAAATAGGCCTGGAACAGAGTGATTACAGTTAAAATAGTATAACTGTAAAATGAGAAAGTGGACCTGAATGTCAGTTCCCTAAACAGGAAAAACAATTGCTTAATGTTAGACAATGGTCTAGCTATGGAAAAGAAACCTCCAATGATCAACTTTGGTTACAAAAATGGACTGTGTAACCATTTTTATGAATTAACAGGGTTTATAATGGAAAACTTGTAGTGGGGATGGCAGTGAACGTTTGAATTTTGCATTAATAACCTAGCGGGATTAATTAACGGGTCTTTGAATCATAAATTTGTAGGAGTGGCATTGAATGGATAACGGATAGGTAATAGTTGATTGGATGGTAGGCATGAGGTGGAGGGTGATGTGGAGCACGATGTGGAGCAGCAGTAAATGATCACTTGATATACCACGTTCGGGGGTAAGGAGAGGTGGTAAGTAGTTTCAGGATTTTAAGTCTCGAAACACTAAAAAGTGGAAAAGGTTGTTTATGTTGGCGATATTAGAAACTGCCCATTTCAGACACCACCCCCCCACCAATAAAGTTCAGACGGTGAATGAGGGCTGACGAGGGATGTGGGCCATGAGAATTTGGGTGCGCATGTGGGATGAAAGGTGATGTGGGGGAATTTAACCATAAGCCGAAGTGATGGTGGGGTCATGAATTTGAGGGCAAATTTGACAGCTGCAGGTTTTGGCGATAAATGGATGAATGGAAATATTTATGAAATAACATTGCAACTTTAAAACTTTAGGTTAATTAAAACCCATCATCGAATGTATGTTTTTCCAATTTTAAATCTTAGGATAAAAACATTTGATGCTCCATTTACATTTCACATGTCTACCTACCCCTATTATTCCTAACATTTTCACTTATTTTTTAGAGTGCATTTAAGCTAACAACTCAACATTTCCTTTTTATGACTAATCTACCTCTATCAGAAATTTCCTCCATTAGCTCAGTTTAAACTGTTAAGCCAATTTTATTTGCTTCCTATTGCTACCTATTGACGAAATTTAAAACAAATCCAATCATGATTAAATTGTATAACTGGAATGTATAAACTAGTGTGCAATTTTAAACAAAATGCACACAACTTTTATTTGCGGAAGTAACCTAGACTAAAGTAGTGGCATTTAGACTTGCAACACTTTTAGAGTTTATTGCTTTTGCTTTTCTTTCTACCCTAACATTTTATTTGTGCCTTCATTTTTTAGGGCATCTATTCTAACATTTTACTTGATATGGACATATTTATCAAAATATTTCCTAACATTTTTTATTCAATATTCTTTTTGTCCATATACTAGCTTAACATTTTTTGCAATATATTTTCATTTTTTGACTAATTGATTCTAACTTACCCAAAACAAAAAATGCTACAACATTGGCTCCAATTGTGGACTCATTTCTCCTGTAGAATGTAGAGAACCTACAGATCCATGTGCTTTCTCCTCGGGCTATGGAGTCTTTGTTGTAAAAAATCACATTGATAGCTTAAAAAGTAAAATAAACTAGATTTCTACAATGATAGTAATGAAATATACTTCAACTTCTCAATACTGAATGTAATGTTTGAGAAACCTTCCATTAACATGGTAAGTGGAATACAACCCCTCAAGATTTTTTAGCACAAAAGTGTTGTTTCCCTTCACTTCAGTAATTGCTAAAGGTCCAAACCACAGGTTGTCAAACTTGCCATGTTTTCCATTATCTTCTCTTTTGGAATCCCATCTTAGAACTAGATTACCTTCCTTGAAATCCCTTTCCTTGGCTCTTTTGTGAAATAGAATCTTCATCTTGCCCTGATATTTTTTCAATTTGTATTGAACTTCATCTATGTTTTCATTTAGTTCAATAATCTGAATTATTCTCCTTGAAAAGTCATTAGGTTCATCAGTTAAATCCTGCAAGAATTTTAGAACAACGAAGGCAAAGTTGGTAGGGAAGATTGCATCTTTCCCATAGAATAACTGAAAAGGATATTTTCTAGTAGATAATTTTGGAGTAAGCCTATTTGCCCATACTACATAAATTAGGTGAGAATCCAAACTTTTTTTATGATCTGCTAGAGTCTTTTTTATCACCTTTACCATACTTTTATTTGAGGATTCTACAAGGACATTATGTTGGGTGCCTATAATATTAGTGATTACCCCATTAATATGGTAGTTGTACCCCTTATTAATATTGTTGTGCCCCTATTGTCCCCATATTGTTATTACTGTGCCCCATAGAATCCCTCTATTGTTATTTTTGTGGCTTTATATTATTATTGTTAGGTCGGCTGGGTTATATTGTGACTTCATAGACTCCTATATATAGAACAGAGGTTTTGTCATTTGAATCATCCAAGAATTGTTCATTTGTGTAATGTAAAGGAGGTTACCCCCTCGAAGAGGCTGAATTCTAAGGCGTTCATTTCTCTATTCTATCTTTCTGTGAGTTGGGTTCATAACATTTGGTATCAGAGCTTTGGATTCTAGGGTTTTGCTGCTCCAAATAGGTCATTGTGGCATTTTCGCTATAACTTTTTTTCTATGACGTTTTAGAAGAGAAAAAAACCCATTTGAGATGAAATCACAGTGAAGCTCAGGTCCGAATTTCAGAGCTTTTCGTGCTATATTTGTGGAGATATGATCTAAGGAAGTTAGTCTTTTTGTAGAATCCTGAATTACATTCCAAACAGGTGACCTGGGGAAAATCGTCATAACTTTCTCTCTGAGCATCAGATTGAAATTTTATAAGAAGGTACAGAAAGAGGACGAACTTTAATTTCTTGTATATATTTTTCAGTGCCATAGGTTGAAACAGTGACATGTGGCACTTCATACAAGTTCACTCTTCTAGAAAGGTATATAGTCAGGTCATCTTGGGAGATTGTGCATAATGCTTTCTTGGAGAATCCAATTTCGTTCAGACTGGTGGCATTGGAAAGAGGATACAGAGGGCTACTACAGGTCACAATTTTAGAACTGGATGATCCGAAATTATATAGATACATTAGAGTCAATATCAAGCTCCTACAAAGTGAAAAAATGTGTGTAGTGTTTTTTTAATTTTTGCTTAAGCTTGGTTTGAAAAATTAGTTTGAAGGAATTCAAAGGGCATAGTGAAGCATTATTATCGGTAATTGATGCCCCGAGGAAAGAAAATGCAAACACCTAGTAAGCAACCTGAAAGCTCTAGCATGACTCATGAAGAAGAGGAAGAAATGCAACATGATATATCAAAATTACGAGACCAATTGCAGCAAGTGTCACTTGCACAAAATGTAACAGGATCTAAGATGAAAGATATAGAAGCTAAGATGGATGGTTTAAAGAAAGTGTAGAAGCTAAGATGGATTTGTTAAAGAAAGGTGTAGAAGCTAAGATGGATGGGATGGAAGCTAAGATGAATGGCATGAATGCTAAAATGGATGGCATGGATGATAAGATGGAAGAATTGAAGATAAATATGAAGAAGTTGCTACAAGAAATGGTCACTAATGGTGAAAGGATAGTAAAGGAAACTCATGATGAGAACAAAAAGATGTTAATCATGATTCAATAGACTCTAATGTTGGATCGAAGACCCACCATATTCCAAAAATCGATATGAGGAAGTTTGATGGCAAGGATCCCGCAACATGGATATTACAGATGGAGCAATTTTTCGATCTCAATAATGTTCAAAACACACAAAAGGTACTTATTGCAACTTTATATTTGGAACCAAATCAATTTGTATGGTATCAATGGCTTTGTCTTGTAAAAAATTATCACTTGGGCAATTTTTACGGAAGAATTGACAGCACATTATGAGGATACAAAAAGCAACACTTTTTTTAGCCAATTGATAAGTCTCAAACAAAAGGGTTCAATAATGGAGCACATTGAGGAGTTCCAAAATTGAACATAAGGGTAAAAAATATTCCAAAGGAGCATAGGATTGATGTGTTCATAGGGACTTCAAAGGATAATAT
>APFE030100185.1:1057-12412 GCA_000404065.3 Pinus taeda
GTTCAAACATTTCCCTACAGGGATATGTTGATGCAGATATGGCAGGTGACAGAGATAACAGGAGGAGAACTACAGGATATGTATTTACTGTTGGAGGAAAAACGATCAGTTGGGTTTCAAAAATCCAAAGTGTTGTTGCACTTTCAACAACAGAAGCAGAGTATGTTGCTGCTACAGAGGCTAGTAAAGAAATGATTTGTTTACAAAGGTTTATGGGTGAATTGGGTAAGGAGCATGATAAGGGCACGTTATATAGTGATAGCCAAAGTGTCATTCATCTTGCAAAGAACTCAACATTTCATTCCAAGACTAAACAAATATAGCTCAAGTACCATTTCATACGATCAGTGTTGGAAGATGGACAGTTGAAGCTGGAAAAGATACACACTAGCCAGAATCCTGCAGATATGCTAACAAAAGTTGTAACTAGGGAGGAACTGAGAACATGCTCAGTTTCAATTGGTCTTCAAGGATGATGATGAAGATGAAAAACAACCAGGTCCAAAAGAGGAGTCATTGTCCAGCAAATGAAGCAGCGATGGAGTTGCTACAATCATTCTCCAAGTGGGATATTGTTGTGTGTGGAGCATGATTGTTCAGAGGTCTTTGTTTCAGTTGGATGTATACCCCAGAAAGTTTGTACACCCCTCCACGTGGGGGGGACTTGTCCGCTCCGCGGGGGTCTCGGGGGGGCGATCCCCCCCGGCTGGGGTGTCTGGGGGCCAGAGGTCCCCCGACAGGGGCTCGGGGGCAGCACCCCCGAAGCTAAAAACATATGTAAATTTGCCTTGTAAAAGTATAGTAATTTTCTAGTCAATCTGGGCCATTCATTAGGCGGATGATCTAATGGTAGAACTTATGTTTAGTTTAGGTTTTTTTGCCCTAGAAGGCAACCCCTCTCTTTGTATGAGGGCATTGTATTTGAGGCTGTGATTGATGTGTATTCTATATGTATGAGCGAGAAACGAAGAGGTGAGATAGTGAGAGAAAACAGAGGATATTACAACGGATTTGTTGTAGGTTGTGTCTCTTCATTTTGCTGGATAATAGAAAGGAAGGACAGGCTATTCGGGGTGGATGTAGCCCAAACTGGGTGAACCATGTATATTTCTGTCTCTCTTGTTTTATGTGTTTTCTGTGTTTATATTTCTACAATATTTTATGTGTTCCATTGCTCCGTAATATATAATTTTCTAACACTCAGTTCCAAAAAAATTAAAATCTAGAGGAGGGATGGCACTTTTGATGCCTTTAACGAGCCGGAGAGGCCAATCGCTCGGCAATCTTTTCGTATTTTATGAGTCAGGTGAAAAGAGATTAAAGAAGACTTGCTTTCGAGGAACGAGTGATGGTTTCAGGTAGCAGCTGATTCCAGGTAAGATTTGGAATTTTCCAATCATGACAGTGTCACAAGGATGGCTAATAGAATCACTCTTCGCATATGTTCCTCGAAGGGGTAAACAATCATATGGGGGTGAATGATTGGCTAAAAAACAGAGTGCAGGTGATGGCGAGAACACGACCAAGGCTCAAAAGTTGGTGATAAGGTATCCATAAATGGTTATTTACTGGTTCATTTTTTAATGAGCTTAAACGTTGGGGGAAACACTTGCTCATAACTTATGTTTATTTTTTAACGAGCTTGAACTATGCGCTAAAACTGCTCGTGGAGAGTTTATCTTTTAACGAGCTTGAACTCTGCGACAACATTGTGCGCGATGATGGTCATTGAGTTTTTTTATTTACCCTTAGCATTTCGTTCTTTCAAATATTGTACTACCTGTTCATTTGCTTCATAAAACCAGCTAGAAATGAAGACCTTGAACCGAAGGTGTTCAATTGGTGTGATGTAGTACTTTCTGTGATGAAGGAACAATTGACCAAGGTTAAGAGCGGCAGATCCAAGAAATTTGGTTATGGTTCTATTTTGACCTCTTTCACCTTGGAGAGAATCCCACTGATGCAGCCATAGTACATTTCACTTGGCCTACCTCCACCGACCGAACCACGGATGCAAAGATGGGTCGATCTCATGTCTCGGCACGCTGGTCAGCCCCAGATTTCTTTTTCTGAGACCTTCTTCGAGTGGTTTGACCGTCAGGAGATGGTCTATGCCAGGTTCCCATATGTTGGTATGGATTTCCGAGGTGATCTGGATTTGGTGCTGCCGATTGGTGAGCAATGGGGTGCCATGGGTAAATCTTCTGACCATATCTCTGTTCATTGCCCTTTATAATGTTCTTATATTCTTATGATCAAGACTAATCAAAACTCATGTGCTCATGCAGATGTTGGCCCAGTTCAACCAGTTTGAGTGACATACTACTGGAGTGCCGAGTCGATGGACTCGGCTCTTACGCATGATTGCATAGGTGGTGACTCGTTATCACTAGCATCATTAGACTAGGGTGCCCCCTAGCATTTTTGAGTTTTGGGTCATTTGACCAATTTTTTCTTGGTTACAGAACATTATGTACAGACTATAAACAGTTATGGAATATATTTTTTATTTTCGGAGCTTTATTTTGGTTAAGTTACATAATCCTGCTACATATATTGATGTGATGCTTTTTTATATAAATGTCGCAAATGTCTATCTAACACATAATTTTCCAATGAGTCTATTAATGTGTTTAAACTTATGGAAATATGTTGATATTGGATGAAATCGAACTGTCTTTCCAAAATTTTGACCCTTAGGAACATGTGATAGATAGCTGGATTTCGTACAGCAAAGATGCCGGTGAGCTGTAGAATGACGAGCCGTGAGTCTAGCCTGACGACAAGTCGGCATATGCCATGTGTGATGGAAACAGAAAGGAGTTCTATCAATGCGCTATACTCAGTGATATTGTTTGTAAACCGACCAATGCACACTCCTCTGAAACTTACTAACTCGCCGTTGGGATTGAAAATGGCCCATGCTGCAGAAGACAAGTTCCGCGAACTACGACTTGCTCCGTCGGCATATCCAACGAATGATTCTAGTAGGTTCGACATCTACAACGAATGCAAAAAGTGGATTACTTAAACAAATTAAATGCTCTCGGCGAAAACAAAAATGTAACAAAAGCACGAGGATTACTATGCGAAATCAAGCATAGTAACGCTTGAGGTACAACCCATTGCGAGGTTGCGCCAATAGAATCCCATCATAGTCCATCAACTCGTAGGCTCCTTTTGCTAATACTCATTTAACAATATAGGTACCCATCCATAACGAATTGAATTTCTCTGCTCCCAATTTATCGGATTCCTGGTCATAAAGTAAAACCAGGTCACACTCTAAGAATACGCGAGGTTTGACATTCTTGTCGAACTGTGCTTTGACTCGTTTCTTATGAGCCTCGTTAGCTAAAGCTGCATCACAATGGGTTTCATCCAAATGGATTAGTTCCAAGAAACGAGCCTCTTCTTCTGAGGTTACGGGGAGAAGGTCGACTGCGAGTTTGAGGGACGAGATTTCACATTGAACGAGTAAGATTGCTTCCAGACTGTACACCAATTGAAAAGGTGTGAATCCGGTTGCATTTCTTACCGATGTCTAGTATGCCCATAAGGCCAAGTACAGGATTAGGCACCAATCCCGTTTGTGGACTTCGATCATCCTTTGCAGCATTCACTTTAGGACTTTGTTGATTGCTTCAACTTGTCCGTTAGCTTGCGGATATTATGGAGTAGAGCTATCGTGGGACAGTCCTAATTTGGTAGCCAACTCAACCATCATGTGATTGTGAAAATGAGATCCATGATCTGTGACTATGGCCTGTGGAATACTGAATCTGGAGACTACGTGATTGAAGAAGAAAAGGGTAGTCGTTTCGTCGCTGTTGTTTAATGTAGGCATCACCTCGACCCATTTGGTAAAATAGTCCACCGCGACTATTATGTACCCATGGCCCTTGGTCGAGGTGGGGTTACATGTCATGAAATCTATGCCCCATTTGGTGAATGGCCCAATAGCTACTACTGGTTGCAGCGGTGCGGGTGGTCTTTTGGTTTTGCTATCGAAAATTTGGCAAGCATGCCAACTTCTAACGGCGGTTATGCAATCTTTGAACATTGTTGGCCAGAAGTATCCTACTCGTAAAAAAATTTGCGCAGTAGCATAATCGGACTGATGACCCCCACACGCACCTGAATGGCAGTCATTCAGGACTTTTTCGGCCTCCTCCAGGGTGAGGCACCTCCATAGAACTGTATCGATACCACGACGGTAAAGAGTATCACCGACGATCATGTAGTCTTTTACTTGGTATCGAATATGTCATTGTTCGGAGCGTGAGGTATTAGACCTGTATGTTTGTGTCTGGAGATAAATGATTATATCTCCGTACCACAAATCACTTGAGGATATCATAAACAAATTTTCAGCCACGATTGCTTCTTCGTATGTGGCATCATTGAACGACGATGGGAGGTCTCATAGTAACTACGTGAATACCAGGGCTTTCTTTGATTTGAATTTTTTGAATTCCAAATCAAACTCTTGTAGAATTGCTATCCATTTTGAATATTTTCCCCCCAGCAAGTGTCACGACAATATATAAGTCATGGGGTTGCAATCTGATAAAATGGTAGTTTTCCTGAAGAGGACGTAGTGTCGAAATCTCTGTATCACTTGAACAGCCGCGAGGGCGAGCTTTTCAATGTAGGAGTATTTCATTTCCGTATCATTTAAGTTTCAGCTTAAATAATATATAGGATTTTCAATTCCATGATCTTCTTGAACTAAAACCATTGCTATGGTCGTATCTGCTGCAGCCAGATATAGGTTAAAGTCTTTTTGATAATCAGGAGCATACATTAATGACGCTTGTATTAGAGATTTCTTCAAACCATCAAAGGAGGCTTGCACGACCTGGTCCCAAACAAAGGATACATCCCTTTTCAAAAGACGAGTATAACCTTTAGCTAGTTCGGCGTAATTTGGAATGAACCTCCTGAGGAAATTTGCTTTCCCTTGGAGTTTCTGAATCTGAAGCAGGCTTGAAGGTGGAGGCAAATCCATGATTGCCTAAACCTTGCAAGGATCGAGACGAATCCCATCCTTTGAGACAACAAAACCAAGTAAATGACTAGAACTGACACAAAACACACATTTGTGTGGATTGAGTCGTATTTTGTGGTGTCAGCAACATAGAAATATTGCTCTCAAATGGCACGGATGATCGGTCCGCTCTCACGAATGAGCTGCGAGATCATCGAGATAAGGTTTAACGATGTTTTTGATGTCATGGAAAGAATAGTTCATTGCTCTTTGAAAAGTTGTCCCTACGTTCTTCAAACCAAAGGGTAGCTTGTGATATGCGAATGTGCCCCACGGACAAATGAATGTAGTCTTTGACTGGTCCTGTGGGCGGATATTTATTTGATTATACCCGGAAAATCCATCCATAAATGAAAAGATTTCGCAATCCAGCGCATTCATCAATTTTCTGGTCGATAAAGGGTGTTAGGGTATTGTCTTTCAGACAAGCTTTGATTTACATCCCTGTAATCGACACCATTCTAATCGTTCCTTGTTTTTTCATTACAGGAACAATATTCGATACCCCAATCAGTTATAGGGAATAGGGTCAATGAAACCAGCATGGAGGAGTTTTTCAACTTCCGCCCTTTGATGGCAACGACTTTCTTGGGGTGCATCTGGCCTTAGCAGTTGTCGTACCGGTTTGACATTTGGATACATCTTAATTTCATGTTCAACTATGCTCGAGTAGATACCTGGCATTTCATCGTAATGACCAAGCGAGGACATCTCTAAACTCGCGAAAGAGAGTTGCTATATATTTCCAACTCTGAAGAAGAACAATATTTGCGACATGAATGTTCTCTACAACATCTGTTTTGGTCGAGATATTTATGGCAATAGTCTCTTCGATATTGGATAGGTTTCTCTCGGAATCCACCGTGTTTACAGTATTCGTTAGAAAGTCAAATACTGAAGGATGGTGTAGGTCACCGGGATTATCTTCTTTCCAAGTCAGAAGATGGGAATGATGGTGGTAATCTTCCCATGGTGCCCCATCAATCATCATCGATTGAATGATTCCTTTGTCTATAGACTGTACTTGCGACCAAGGATCTGAAGGGGTGCCATATTCCTTAGACCTATCTATCCAAACGCTTGACGAGCGTTGATGCTGGTTTGCTTCCCATGCTGAGAACATTGATTTCTATAATATTTCCAGCGGGGTTACAGGCAAAACCTGTGAATGATCCATTTTAACATCGTTGCCTACTCCGATATTATGAAGCATGCTAGGGCTTCCATGGATCATCGGAATGCTTCCCGTAACTTGCAAACTATTGGGGAGAAAAGTTTATTGGTTGATGATTGTAATTCCTCCTTAGGAAGGAAATGCAATTTTCCTAAAATAGGTCGACACAACAGCTGCCATGACATATATCCAGGGTCTTCCCAGTAGGATGTTGTAATCAAGATTCCTGTCGATGACTTCAACATTGATTTCTACTGTTTTTCCCCCCAGTTCGACTTGCAAGTTACTTAGTATCCCATACGAGGTGTATGTTCATCCATCAAACGCTTTTAATGTTGTTGATGATCCCGACAAAGACAGAGACCCCAGAGTTTTCTAGCAACTCATCGACATGATACATGTTGATGCCCCCTCATCAATAATTGTTCTATGAACAGTTTTGTTGAGGACTTTCACTTGAATGAGGAAATCTAGTTGAGCTGGTAACTGAGGGTTGTATCCTTTATGATTAAAAGATACAAGATTGGAATCCGTTGGGGCAATCCCACCTATTGCTGATAATAAAGCCTGTTTTTGGGAGGGGCAATTTTGCAGTACCTCAAGAGTCGACATCACAGATGGCGATTGAGCTAAATCCTCCACTATATTATAGTGTTGTGTTGCTCGGGCACGAGGATTAAATGTTGATTTGTGTACTACTCCCTTTGGTGGTTTTATTGTTAATTCAGGAATGATTGGTGGCACGACTTCTGTTGAAGTCGTTGTTGAACTACTAGGTTGATCGTTATCCTTGTTGTTCAACATCTGTGGATTCCCGTAATATTTACTCCTTGTCATTATTACAGTATCATTCAATTGCTTCGAGACTGACAACATTAGCACTTGGGACGGGGAAACATTTTCGTTAGCAACTAGATTTGTTCCCGGGTTTGGAAATGGATCCGTCAGTACAGCCGAGGTTTTCGAACTTTTGAAGAATTTTCTAAGTTCTTCTTTATATGGACACTCTTTGGTCGAGTGACCCTCGTCACATATACTGCATGGATTTTTGGGTTTCACATTCCCAGAAGGGTTTGTAAAAGATTTTCTAGGAGATGAGTCTCCCTGGTTTTTCTTCTTCCCTTGTTTTTTCTTCTTGCCTCCTGGTTGCTTGGTTTCTTTTTCTTTGTCTGTTGACACGACATTTACTTCCAAGCCTAGAAATTCCTCATTTGCATCTTGACTTGAAACCGTGTGGGCCTTTTTTGATGTGGCCTTCGCGATTTTACTGCTTGTCGTACCTATCACACCATCACCGGCATGAGAATCTTTGTTTGATTTAGGAGGCGGAGGGACGGAGAATTCTGGTCTAGGAGCGTCAGGGATTTTTATTGTAGAGAATGCCAGACTGAGTATAGATCAAGTCTAGATATTGTGCACGAGCAACAACTTGCTCTTCAGTAACGACTCCCCCCTTTGCCACATCTTCTGTAATAGCGGGTAACAGTGACTTAATAAACCATTTAGCCAATAGCTGATCAGGAACATATGTTTTTACCATTCTACAACGATGCCACCACTGATGAATATGATCGGATATGTGAGTGGCTGTCGTTTGTTTGAAATTGGTAAGTAGCTCAGTTCCTGTTTCATACCTGATAGGTAACTGAAAATGGGTTAAAAAGGTTGTGGATAGGGTACTAAAGTTATCAAACAAAGCTCTAAACAGTTCAATATACCACTTTGCTCCCAGACTAGTTAACGTGCGCTGAAAGAGGCAAAGCCAAATCGAATCATCATTGAGCATGTTTGATGAACACCATAGATGAAAGGTCATCACATGATTCGATGGGTCTTCGCCTGGATTTCCATTAAATTTAGGAATATCCAATAGAAGTTTAAGCGGAATCGCCGGCCACCAAGGGGCATAGGCAATTGGATCGTTCGTTAGTCGACTTAGATCTGGTAACTCTAGAGTTGCCACAAAGGGGAACTGTTGATTTAGGCTTGGTTGAGCATACCCAGGATAAGACAGAATCGTTTGAGCAGTCAGTCCTTGCATACCAGCATAATGCATTTGATGTTGGTAACTTTGGTAAGGTTGATGGGCATAACCATTATGATATGGTTGATACTGCTGCCCATTACTTGCAAAGACTTGTTGCTCATATCCTTGTTAAGCCTGTTGGAATTGCGGTTGTTGGTATTGCACCAGCCATGGTTGTGAAGCCATAGACTGTTTTCCAGTATTGACTGTTTGACCAAGATGGGGATTGGTGTTCCCCGTTTGAACCTGTGCCATTCCACTAGTGGGTGACTATGGTTGTGTCGGAGGTACAAGAGATTGTTGTATTGCAACCTGCGAAACTTGAGGTTGGCATACAACTGGTGACGCTTGCACCTGCAATATTGCCACAATAGCCGGCGTAGTGGGGATGTTTGTCATAGGTGAACTTTGTTGTATTGAGCATACAACTCTTGGTTGTTGAGACAAGATTGGTACCCAACCGCTAGTCACGATTCCAGCATAACCCAAATTTTGTTGCGAACTCACATATGGTTGTCCTTCTGGGGAAGAGAATGAAAGGGTATACGACCCTCCATACGACGGTAATCCAGTGCTCAAAGGAATAATTTTCCTTTGGGGAACAGTTTGCCCAAATTGACCTTGTGACGGATCAATTTGTCGAGACTCAACGTAAGAGATTCCAGATATAATTCCAGACGAACAAATGGGAACAGTCCATACTGTTGAAATAGTCCCAGGATGGACTCCATCTAATGATTGAAAGTTGGTTGGGATAGATGGCACACCGGCAAACATTGTTGGAATAACAAAAGGAGCTTCTTCTATTGTTGTGTCGGGTGACACAGTCCTTGATGTTGACGGTTGTTCAGACATATTAAGTCTATCCAAAAGATTCCTCAGTGCTTTTTCAAGAACTTCTGAGGGTGGGTGAATATTTTCTAACGAAGAAGGATACAAGGCAATCTCAGCTCCAAGTTTCAATGGAGTGTTAGATGGAGGATCTTCCACAATCTCTTCTATGGCAATCAATCCAGGAGGAAGAGGTAGACCGTTAGGGCCATAAAATATTTCTGGTGCCGAAGAAGATGTAAGTTCTGCAGCAGCAGACGGTTGGGGAGTAACACCTTCTGAATCGGCTGTACACGGAGCCGGTTCAGGAATAGAAGTGTTAATTGTCACACTAGGATCAGTCGTAATGTCCTTTTGCTGTTGCGGAATTTCTTCTGTAGAGGCAGGGATTCCAGAAATGTTCGGAGTAACCGTAGTCTCTAAGGATGTTGGAGTCTTTGCTCCAACCATCCTAGGGGACTTCGATCCGGTTAAACGAGTTTGCTTCATCCGAAATGGTTTCACTTACAGAGTCAACAACGGTTGACTCGTAAGTCTCCGCGATAGATGGGGTTTTGATTGACTTTCTTCCACGATTGCGGATTACTTGATCAACTCAAAATAAAGGGAAAAATGTTTTTTGAATTAAATGAATTTTAGACGCTTTGACACAACTTGTCTTTTCAATTTTAAAGAGTCGAGAAAAAACAAAAGATGACTCTAGTCGCCTTCGATTTTTATTGAGACTGAAGTGACAAGTGCTCAGAGGACCTTTTCCTTTAAGGAGTCTGAAAAGGAGCAAAATGGAATTCTCTAGAGATCTAGGCAGAAAGGATTACCAAACTAATCGCAAAACTACAGAATACTTTTTACAGTACGAGAGTTAATCTTCCCAAATGTTGTGTTTAGTGCATTGCGATTGATAGGGCTGCAGACACGGCTTCCTAAGGATAAAGGATGCAGCCTATTGTGGTCTCCCAATATATACTCGATGGTACGTGGGAGCACAAGTTCGTACTGGCACTTTCCGTCTCAGAGTGGAGGAATCACCCAACAAACACTAAAAGCAACATTTACCAGGCTTTACAATGCCGAAATACGTCTCTAGCCTAGACCTCTAGATGTTGTGTGTTAAGTTCCAAAGCGTTGTTAGATTCATTGGATTCATTTTAAGTTGATATTTCTTAATAGTTTGCCTTTCAGGTTCACCACGTGATGTATATATAACTCCTAAAATGCAGTCTAAGATGATAAAAAAAGCATTTGATCTTCTTTCAGCAATGAAAATCCTAGCTACTAAAGGGAAGAAAGTCAAGAATCTTTTCTTCACAGAGCATAGAGCACACGCTAAATGCACAGTCCTAAATCAAGCCAAGAAATCAAAATGCAAATGCACATGTATGTATTTGTTTTTAGCTCTCTTAATGTGTGAATGACATTAAGAAAGCTATATGCAAAACTGAACTACTTTTAAAGTGACTGTACTCAACAAAATTCTTTTTCAAAACGAAGTGAAAGCAAGAGAGACACTTTGCGATTTTGAAATGGAAATTTCTTTTTGACACTTTAAAACTAATAATTCAAATCTTATGCAACAGTAACTATATAATCAACTATCCAGAACAATGGGATTGCTTTCTAAAACTGAAAATGACAGTTACGACACTTTCAGATCTAGAGACGACAGTTCAACTATGCTACTTTTTGCAAAAGAGAACTAAAAACGACACAATACATAAAAACATTTATAGTTCTTTGCACTAAGGAGGTGGAATAATGCAAGAGAAGGGGGTTTTCATAGAAGCACACTGATTACAGACAGCAAAACTCTTGAATAAGACTGAAAATAGTGAGAAAAATCCACAGTCAGAGGGTAAAGTTAACCCTCCCTGACCATCACACCTATTACACAGTGAACTCAGTATGCAGCACACCTACTGCACTCAGGAAGTGTGATGCATATAGACTGCCTTGAAGGCAGGGTGCGATGGTAGCAGTGCGAGACTTTGAATGAGATTTCACTCACAGTTTGCAATCTAGTTCAGGTGTTTAGGCTGAATAAGTAAAGATCAGTGTATGTAAAACATAGGGGTGATCGAAGAGGTTACTAGAGCCACCACATAGGGCAATTAGATTGTTTGCATATCTATTGTTTAATTCATAAACAAAACATGAAGATATACTGAAGCAACATTGATCTACTTTGCATTTGTATGACAAATGCAGTTTGAAGGCTAGCTGGCTTGACTTCAGGCTTCGTCTGTATGTTTATAAAAGAAACAAGGATAGATAAGC
>APFE030100185.1:16740-34861 GCA_000404065.3 Pinus taeda
ATAGAAATGTTTCAGGGTCCTCATTTCTTAATCCATGAAAGTTTGGGAGGACAGATGGAGAAATGTTCTTCATTGTGGCTCGGGAGTCATCATCGACTATAGGAAATCCAAATGAATTGTCTCCATTCCTATTTCCCCCATTATTACCTTTACCTCCTCCATTATTTCCTCCTCCACCTCTACCTCTACCTCTACCAAGTCCAGTTTCTCTTTCTTCTGCCATGGTAGTTTCTTTAGAGACCTCAGAGTTGTCTGGTTCCTCTACCAAGGGTGAATGAGGAGGAATTTCTCCTTCTTCCTCAGGTGATTCTATTTCTTCAATTACAATCTGTCTCCCTGTAGAAGGAAGGAAAGAATATCCTTCTAATTCAGATTCAATAGATGGTGTGGGAGAGTCAACTACTGCCTCTTGAATTCCAGGAATCCTAGAGCTAGGAGTATGAGTTGGAGATGATGGAGGTGTCTCTTTCCTATTTCTTGAAGTAGATGGATTTGTGAAAATCGAACTCTTGGCTCTAGCTAAATACCTTCCCCTAGAATCTCTTGCTCTATGCATGTCATTTTTATTTTTCTTCAAGTCAGGGTAATAATTCTTTTTCTGATCTTCCATATCACTCTAGGTTCAAGAAGAGAGCATACTCAAGAAACTATTAAACCAATAACTTTCTCTTTTCTGATCCTCCAGATCACACTAAGTGCAAGAAGAGAGCATAATTTGAGAGGTTATTAATTTTCCTTTCTTGAAATTTTCTTGTTTTTATATTTTTTTTTTAGAAATTGGCTACCTAATTTCACTTCCCCGGAAACGGCGCCAAAAATGTTTGCTCAATTTAGTGATGTCTAAATTGCAAATTTTAAATGTCAACCCAGGGCTCGTAAGCTGATGAAGTGAGGTGTACTGTATGTACTTAGGCAACTATTTCTTAAGCTTTTGTCGTTTTTAACTTTTTAAGTTTGTTTTCAAGTTTATCTCTCCTAATGTGATGTGATGGAAATGAAATAAAGCGAGTTAAGTGTGTGAGATTGTGATGAGCTTTTTATAACTTGAAGGAAAGCTTGAACAACAACTGAAATGAAATCAACTTTTAAAGGAAAATAAAGGCATCAAATAAAAGACTAATGACATTGGCCTAGTGTCTCTGCTGCTGCAAGGAAATGAAAATGAAATCTATGTCAAATAACAACTAAGCAATGTGGAACTAAAGTAAATCTACCTAAAAGAAAGACTTAGTCACAAATACTTTAACTTCTTCTTAACCTCTTGCCTTTTAACTGAATATATCATGTGATAAACAATTAAAAACAAGTCAAGCAATTGTGAGTTCTTGAACAACTAAACCAAGCTGTGCTAAGTGATATTTTGGTCCTTAATGAAGATATTCAATTATAAAGAAGGAACCATCAATAGATAAACAACTTGATGTCTAAAAGCAAAAAGAAACTATGCAAATTAACTAAATGATAGTAAGGAAATAAAGGTTGCAAAACAAGAAAGGTCAGCAACATAAACAAGATGATCACAAGTGTCACTAGTTGTGCAAAAGAAAAGAAAGAAACTGTCCCGGGCACGCCTAAGAAACCTGCATAACGCACTGATCAGTCATGGAAAAGTGTCATGGAAAAGTGCAGAAATGTAAACAAGCAGAATTTGAAATGTATATACAACTATCAAAACACAGCAATCAAGGGCATTATATACATAAAACGAAAGAAAGAAATGCAGGAAATTAAAAGTATTATACAGGCCTTTAGTAAACAGGGGCCCTCTGCCTACTCCAGCTGATTCAAAGATCAATTACACACTTGAATGGAATAACAGTCTTCTCATATATTATGCATGAAATAGAAAATACAGTGGGAGTTCAAAAGTACATAACAGTAGCTAACAACTAACTTATCTAGCGTTCAAATATGCTTTATTTATAACTGAGGAAAGCGAACTAACTTAACGAAATCTAAGTAATTCAAATAGCTGTGTAAAAACACATAGTCTTGCTACGTCCTCGGATTTAGGCAACGGTCGTTGTGGGCATTCAATCCACTGTTGGATTTATGTTTCCCACCATCTTCACGACTGAGGACGATGCCACCTATTCTTCACGTGCTCTAAAACAGAACATGCAGAGCCGTGCCACCGCCAATGACCTCTGTTAACCGAAGTTGCCTCCTCGTTGACCACGGGTTTTGATGACTGGTTTCGGTGATCTGGAGGGACACACACCATGTACTTGGTTCCACGAACTTTCCCATGTGGCTCTTCTTCCCGGAGGACACCTGGAACATACCATTTAATAAAACAGCTGTGGAATCGGGGTTGGCTGCGGAAACCGAGATCAACTGCAGAAAACCCTGTCTGAGCTGCGGAAACGCAACACCTTGAACCAAAATTCTAAACCAAACACAGTCATTAGCATAATTATAAAACCATGTAAAAAGTCCTAAAATACAATGATTTGAGCAATTTGATGGAGGGAATGAGTGGCAAAATAAGGAAATGAATAGGAAAAAGAGGTTGGGAGGACGTGTAAAGAAGTGTAGGTTTGAGGCTCAACATAGAAAAGTTCCCATTTTCTGTAAATAAACTTGACACAAAGGGTAATCCCAGATCAGTCAGTTTTTGGACATCTATTTTCCACCATTCTTTCCCTTGTCCTTTTTCATACAATGAATTCATTGACCAGTTTGTGCACCCAGTGACCACCATGCTGATAGGAAATCCTCCTCCTAGGATTAGTGATGAAATCAAAATAATCATTCAGCTATCCAAACAATACAAGGTAGGTAACTGGTACTTGTACCAGAATCACATAGAGATCAGAGTTTATGGTTATGAACTTCCTCCATTCAAACTACCAAAATATGTTCTTATGAGGTTGTTTGCATTGGAATATTATAGGCAAATGATAAACTCTGATCAGACTCATTTTACAAAGGCCAAGAAGAAAGCATAGTTGAGAATTAAGGATCACCTAGGCCTATTTGTTTTACAAAAATAGAGAAGCAGGAAAAGCAGCAGAAGAAATCCTAGAACACCTGAAATTAAGTAAAAGTTTTGGTTGGAGATATGACCCACATAGTTTCATTTGTGATAGGAGAATGAAAAATAGGTTATCACCATATTTTCATCACAGAATCCCTGAAATAGAGCAATATACAAATATGGATGAATTGAGGGAAGGAACTCTTGTTGAGTTGGATAGTGATCAGGTCAATGTAGAAAATGTGATGAAAGACTTAGAAAAGAGACTTGACCTGGACTCTTTTGAACAGTTACCAACTGGGACTTTTCATAAGCCAACACTAGGAACCAGTGCCTCTACAGCAGATACTTCTCAAAGGAACTCACAGGAAACTAGTCCACCCCTTGCAGAATTATCACAGGGGAAAAAACAAGGAACCAGTACTCCAGCATCAGGGCAATCACATATGTCAAAGCAGCTTGAAATCTCTGAAGAACAGGCTCAACCACAGACCCATCCGGCTCAAGTTAATATGGGAGATCCCCCAGTTTTGCAGACTCCTCTGAATGAGGAAAAGAGCTTAAAAAGAGACAGGGAAGTAGCTACCCCTACCAGTGGTCCTTCAAACTAGCCTATTGCTAAGAGGCACAGGCTAAATCCACACTCAGAAGAAGAACTTTTTGAAGAAACAATAGGGAGATTGAGGAAAGAAGGTGAAGACAGTCAACATATATTCCCAGTAGGTGGGACACCTTCCAGTTCACAAAGACATGAGCTTGAAAGACAGCAAAGTACTGAAGTTTCATCTTTCACGTCTTCATCTAACAAGACCTTAGACATCAAAGAAAAATTCAAAGAAATAAAGGCCAAAAATGAACAGCTAAAGGCCAAAGCTTACACTCAATATTTGAAGATGGATCCTACCAATCAAACCAGGTTGATGTTAGCTTATGACATCAAGGAAGGCAAAATGCAGATGAGCTTTTTAAATCCTAAAGTACAGTAGCCCCAATCACTTGTTGACTGCCTCAAAACTGATTTTGAGGTCTTGGCCAAGGACATTCACCCCATAGATCAAATAGAATTCCATAAGAAAATAGGGGAAATGGTTTATTCAACATTGACAAGCAAGGCCATGATGGCACACAGATTGGAAATTCACTGAACAATACCACTACTCAATTACAGTTGGAAAGAGCCTCCTCATAGGCAAAAGACAATAGAATCAAATCATTGGAGGATTTGATTATTGGATTGCGCCATAACCCAAAAGATGTAAAAGCTGCAGAGGCCCTAATAAAGAAGAAAAATGAAGATATAGCTGCCCTGAAAAAGCAGTTGAAATTTCCACCACTGATGCATCGACAAACTGCTGAAGTAATTGAAAAGAAGAATGAAAAAGAGCTTATGGACTTGGTCCTCAAGCTAAATGAACAGTTAAGGGAGACAAAACAGGAATTACAAAAAACACTACAAAGCAGGCAGAGTGAGTCGACCTCTCAGCCTCAAAATGTAGTACCAGTGGTTTCCACAGTAGGAACTTCTACACTTGTAAAAAACCTTGCACCAAATGTCCCTTTGGCAAATGTTGAAACCATTGGAGTAACAGGTACAGGTACAGGTACAGCACAGGTAGGAACTTCCAGTCAGAGCACTGAAGAATTGATCAAATCCATGGAGGAAATGAAGCTCCAGGTCACTGAGCTCCAAAAGGTAAAGGAAAAATTCGTTACCTTAGAGGAGAAATATGATGTGTCAAAGATCAATTTTGCTGAAGAAGTGAGAAAAAACAAAGGCTTGGCTCAACAAGTAAAAACACTGGAAAATGATCTCACATTTGAAAAGATTTTAACAGATATCAAGAAAATATTACGGACCAACATCACTCAATCAATTAATGATGTTTGGTCATCAATACAAATCATTTTTGAACAGATTGACTTAGTCAAAGTTTCTCTTCAAGAGATTCAAAAAACCAAGGAAGAGCTAGGACGGAAACCTAAAGAAACTATCAGGTTAATAAACTTTTTGAACAACAGAAACAAGCACCAATTGGAAGAGCTGAATATTGAGGATAGAATTGGAACTATCCTAGAAATCAAGAAAGTATTGACAAAAAGAACTCTAATGCAGAACCTGGAAAGAAAATGTCAGAACATGCAAGAAGACATAGATGAATTTATGGAAAATTTTGGCATCTTACAAAGTAAAGGACTTCCAAGTCCTTTAGTCGTCAATGATAAGTTAATGAGGCATGAGGATTATGTTGACAAATTGGATCAGTATGCAAACAACAAAGCCAGTTCCTCTGCTAGTTCATCTGCACCAAAAGCATTACTTACAGGTAGAGTTCTCTATGACAGTTTAGAGAACCTCTTTTCTGTTGAGCATGAATTGAAACACTTGTTTCCAGTACAGCCAAAGTTTGTAACATACACAAAGGCTGATGAAATCTACAGAATACTTACCAGGACCAGGATACCAAGGGATGATTGGTGGGCTGACATGACAGACATTTTATGGTTTACCTTGGTAAAAAGTAAATTGAAGTATTTACCATAGTCAATTTTGGTAAAAGAAGATGAATGAAGATAAAGTAGGTAAAGAGTATCAGTGAAAAGATGAAAACAATAAGCCAGCACAAAATTACAAGGAAAACAGCAAGATGCTCAATCATAGGGCTTGCCTCCGGCTCATTCAACAAAAACAGGGACAGCAAGCCAGCAGTTCACTTTTAGTTTCTATTTTCGAGACCATCTGTCTCTATATTCATGTAAAATATATTTAGTATTCCTAGAATATATCTATCTCAGTTAGGAGATATTTTGTTGTAAGTTTTTGTATAAGTACTTCCTCATTCGAAGTACATAGGGTGGATTCTTAGACATTTCTGTAGATTCTTCATTTTGGAATAAAGTCCTGTTGAACAACTTTTGTATGGTTGGCTGGACAAAGTAATAAAGCAAAGGACTTTTACAGGATTCCTGTGTCAAACAAGGAACAAATAAGTATTCTATATCTTATGTTTTTACAGTTCTCTTGTTTAAATATTTCACATATGTTTCATATCTGAATGATAAACGAAAAAGTATATTTCAGAAAGTGCTTTACAACATTCTGTCTTTAAAATCATTTATATTCTTAATGTTTTCTTCCAAGCTATCATAGGTAGGGAATTCTTAATTGCTCCCTACTTCTTAGTTTATCATTGTGGTCATTTAACAAAGCATTCTTAATTTCTTTTTGTTAGTGATCACCCACTTTCCCTCATCTTGAGACCTTTTTGAAGGATTCTTAATTGCCCTTCTTCCCTTTCAAGACCATTTCATCCTTTGAAGTTATCATTTGTATCTTGTTTAGCTATCTTGCCCTGTGAAGCCCTCCTTTGTTGAACCATTATGATCCAGCTAAGCCATCTTCAGTTGACTCCATAGTCCAATGGCCTGAAATATCTTGTTCTACCCATATTCTCCGAAATTTCAGCACCAAACAAAATCAAAACCCCCTAAGCTTTCATAACTAGCCTAATATCCCATAAACAAAGCTAAATCATAAAGAGAGAGCCCTCTCTGAGTACAGATTGGCTAGATTCTGTACTTAAAAGTTGGTTTGTGGTTACCTCGGACCCCTTTCCTTCTTCTGACAACTTCAAGGAAAATCTGAGTGATAACAATAGGTTTGCTCCATTGATGAAAACCATTATCAAGTACTTCACTTGTGAAGGTAGGTTCTCCTATTTGTATGCCTACCACATTAGACTTCTGATGCATTTCACTAGAGCAAGAATGATGAATATCGCTTACTTCATGATCAGAAACATTAAGAAGATGGAACATATTGTAAAGAGGAAGCCATAGCCCCAGTAGTTGAATAACATTTTCCATTATTCTTTGATTAAAATCATTTTTCTACATCAGCTGAACCTTCTTAACATGCCATGGGAGACTTTCATTTCTCATGAGATGTTCAAAGGCCCACAAATCTTTTCATCAGTACATCATGAAGAAGGTGGACTTTTACGACATGAAAAGGTCAAAGACACTGAAACTATTGGAGTGCCAGTGTTTGTGACATATAAGAGGGGCACTAGGGAACTTTTGTAGCTTCTAGGCGAGTATTATCTCCACCAGGTGTGGAAGGGGTATCGCCTTCATCATCAGGCCACAGGAAAATTCTATCTCCACAAGGTGTGGAAGGGGCTTTGCCTTCTTCTTCAACAAAATAGGTACAGGTTGAGCAGCAAAGCAAGGGCAAAAGTAAGGGCAAGAAAAAGATGCAAGAGAAGGATCTTAGTGATGAGCAAGAAAGAGATTTGAATCTCATTGAGCATGAGGAGCCACAGTAGCATTTTACTCATCATGGAGATGATATCATTGACCTGGAAGCTCAAGATGAAGAAACTGTCAAGGACATTATTATTCAAGAGAGGGAGGCTCAAATTCAAGCTTTGTTAGATAACCTTGAGAGAGCCAAGTTTGTCATTAAGTACTTGGAACAGGAAAACAAACAGATGAGTGACAAACAAGATTTCATGGAGCTTGAGATATTGAAAACAAAGATGCAAAGAGGCCAAGTGACCAGGAAGGGAAGAGGCAAAGCAAAAAGACAGAAGGCTAAAGAAATTGAGAATTATAGGGAAATTTGTCTTGAGAGGGTCAACATACATCTTGAGGGGCTGATTTAGAAGGCCAACAAGGATAAGAAGATGTTTCACCACATGGTCTACCATTACTTGACCCACAACAAAATCTGTAACATGAGGATCAGGAAGCTTAAAGCTAGGTTGAGGAAGGATTTAAAGAGAAAAAAGGAGCAAGGTAAGTTGAAAACCTTGGCTGAAGCCTCACTAGCCCATCAAAGAAACTAATGGTGGTGTCCCATACCAAATCTAGGCAAGTTTTGATGATTTTTTGTCTTTTTCAAATTTTGAAATTTTGAAAAAAGGAAATTGGCCTGGATGTGCAGTGCCACCAACGCTTCGATTTTCCCTAGAGAACTTTTTGGAGGAAAGGATTATATATTTGGATTCAGCGTGATGAGAGCATAAAATCTAGAAAATTTCAGCAATTTTGGGGCAAAACTAGGTCACCAAAAGGTCAAAACACTACCAAAAAATGACCTCTCTGCCTCTTTTTGGATACACAGAAGCAGCCTTGGTATATTTTACTTTTGAAAAGGCAAATGACCTCCAAATGAAAAAATTCAAGATGTTATAGAGGCTAGAAAAGAATACCTTTCCAATGAGCTATCTTGGGCTCAATTTGGCTAAGTATAAGGACACCAAAAATGGGTGGAAAGCAGTGCTGCGCATCTGGCTAGTGGCACTGCGAATTAGGCTAGTTTGCCAAAAAAATCAAATTTTCGCCTACTTTCACTGCGAGTTGATTTTCTCTCTCTTCATGGATGATTTTATGATTGTAATTAATGCCTTGGTATGTAAATGTAATAGTGAAATGATCTTAGAGGGTAGATTCATCAGTTTGAGGTGGTTTGGTGGTCAATGAATCAGTTACCATGCTTATAGAGGCAAGTTGTTCCACTACCTATATTCCTGGTCCCTGTTTGGAAATGGTTGTAACAACTCCTTTTCTCTTGGTTTCGACCCCTGATGGCTAGAATAGGTGGTTTGATGTCTATATTGTGCATTTTTTTTGTCATTAGCAAAGGTTGGACTCTCTTGGATTGTCTGAGCTACATTGTACACCTTTATCAACAGTTTGGCAAGGAAATAAACCAGGATTTGTAGCTATTTTTATGGGATACTTGTGGTATGGTGTTTTTGTATAGTTTCTTCTTCTGTTATCAGTTTTTCTCAAATTTTGTGTGCACCACAATCTAATTCATTGCTTCTAGCTGAATGATATCAAGATAGATAGGTAGAATTCATTGTTTACAGTGCTCTGCCTTGGGAAACCATTCAGTTTTTGATGTTTTCTACTGTTTGAGAAGGATACATGATATTTGCATGCCCTCCTTAGCTCCTCACCAGTATTAGACCTCTCATCTCACTCAATTTTAAGTGCCAAAACACCTACCTACCTTGCCCCATAGAACACTCTGCATCCTGACTTGATTTCCTGGACCCAAAGCTGCTTGCTCCATTTGATCCAGCCACAAAACCAATAAAATCAATCAAAAACCCTAAAGCTACTATACCTAGCCAAAAATCCATATCTGATCCAGTCATGTTGATTGATATTCGCAAGGAGAGAGCCCTCTCCCGATCTGGTAGGGCTAGATACCAGGTTAAGCTTGGTTTGTGGTTATCCTAGGATTTCCTTCTTTCAGCCTGAGATCAATCTAGGCTTTAATAGAACACATGGAGAAGTTGGAAAATAATAAATTAAACATGTTCAAAGAATCAAGACATATGGGTGCAAGTTTAAACTAGAAAAAGAAATATGTGTGTTTCATGTAGCTGAAAAAATGCTACAATGTAGGAAACAGTAAACAATGAACAATGAATAGCAAATAAACAACAACAAAGAGAATGAACTAAGTGAAAAGTAAAATTTTCATTTAACTAGCGTAGCTAATGCAACTATTATCACAAATTTCTCAAAAAACTTACAAGAAAAGACTATTCATAAAAAAATGCCTAGTTAACCATGGATGAATATTATAAACATAAATGAATTTCACAAATAATTTGCAAAAGTGAACATATGGATAATAAAAATAATACAAGAGGGATCTGGAGCATCTTGGGGTGGGCCCTAACCCAAGGAAGCTCTAAACCCTTAAAGGAATGGAAATCTAAAAGCTAAAATCTGATATCATTTCCATTAAACTAAAAAATTGCTCAAGTACATTGCATCGTTACAAAAATTGTTGAAAAAACTAATCTATACGTTTATCTATGATTTACACACTTCTATACATTGTTCTATTGGGCTATTCAATCCTCTTATATATACAATGAGTAGGGGGCATCCTCCTTGAGGGGAGAACTACATTTCCCTTCAAAAATCCCTAGAAAAATGGAACTTTCTTCTTAGGTCACCTCACAATAGTAGTAAGGGGAATTAAACTCCCTTATCTAGTTGATTTGAAGTTTTGTTGCCATAGGGAACAAGGCCTACAAATTTCTCTAGCTAGATATCTTGGAAATCTATGCAAAATATCTTCAAAATCGTGCACAATAATCATGTTAGGAACATAAAGTACGAAAAAATTCATTGGATCTCCTAAGAACTCATTAAGCTAGGAAAGTGTGCCTTTAAGTGCAAAAAGGTAGGTTTAATATAGCCTTTATGTGTCTATGAGTGGTTAGATGGCCCTTATGTTTATCTATTTGGGCGGGCCATCATACCCCACTACTGGAACTATTTCTCACCCTTTGAGAAACTTAGTCTTCTTCTCTCTTCTACACTTTCTAT
Source organism: Pinus taeda (assembly GCA_000404065.3). Classification (NCBI taxonomy): domain Eukaryota; kingdom Viridiplantae; phylum Streptophyta; class Pinopsida; order Pinales; family Pinaceae; genus Pinus; species Pinus taeda. The sequence continues at coordinate 27,080 of APFE030100185.1, forward strand.
TTTATCTCTCTAATAACCTACTTGACATCCCAAGCTAAGCTAGAAGTGGTTCTATCTGCATTTTCTTCTAGGATTTGTCATTCCTTAGATTCTTCTTTCTAACTTTGATGTTCTTGGAGCCCCAACAGCAAGGGTGGACTAAACCTAAACCCAATCCATTGGAATCCAACTCTTGGGATAATCCTTTTATACAAAAGAGTCTTGGATAGTGATTTCTCTAACAAGTTAGGAGAGTGGTATTCTCTGGTTTTCATGCTATGGGGAAATGTTTCTATCTTATTTGGCAAGATTGTGAGCTCTCCTCCCTTAACAATATGAAATTGTCGTCAAAGTGGAGGATGGCCTCCACTTGCCTCTTCTTCAAAATGTTCACTACCTAGGGGCTTGATTTCACAAATTTGGACAAATTTGGACGTGTTTTTTAATCACAAGAAAAATTATTCTTATGTTTCTAAAGGATTAGACTTTCCTGTGGCAGTAGGATACTCTATTTTTTTCAACTATAAAAACACACAACCTCAACTAAAATTGTAAAAAAAATACAAATTATCCTTATATCTCCACAATTAGACCAAGCAATATGTATGGATACTGATAAACCCTCTTTTCCATTTATTCATAATTTTGGTATAGAAAATCTAAAAATTTGAAAGGAAATGTTTAGTAATTAACTAAGAGGTTGGTTCCAAATGTAAGACAAGGTGGTGGAAAAAAATTTAAATGTAAATTTTTTCTGCGATTATCAACCTCTTTCGACCTACTCAAAGCTCTCTGTGAGTGATTTCAATGGCACTTTGTATTCCTGTTTCAAACCCTCTATCTCCTATAGTGTTCTATAATCTATTTCATGTAGCTTTTTAACCTAAACCCTATAACTTGTAGCTTATTCTTGTATCGATAACACTATTTTTGTCGGCTCTTTAACATTTATTTACATGCACAACATTAAATGGAAGCCAGGTGATGAATTTGAGCCAAATTTTAGTTAACTTGAGATGAGTTTGGGGGGTGGAGAAGGAACCCACCTACCCTCATAACCTCATGTTGGTTTTATATCCACCTCAGTTGATCATCATTAATGGTAATGCCTAAATTTTCAAAAGGATTGTCAATTTCTATCATTTGTTTTTCCGCATATGGGAACAAATTTAGATAAAGTGAAGTTTGATTTCTAATCTAACCGATACTGTTGCTAATTTGGCTAGTTATTTAAACCATTCCTTTTGCATAAACAATGTTTTCTCCTATACTAAAATTAATTCACTAGGTCAATGTTAGAGATTTCCATACCTTATGCTTACCTTTCATTGTGTTGTGTGGTGAACAGGAAGTCTTGTCGTAGTCTACAGGTGATCCTGCAGCTTGCCAAGCACCTTTTACCAAATTTGGAGTGAGTTTCATATAGATATTGTTGATATGGAATTGGTAATATTTTTTTGAGGGTGTGGAATTCTTTAGGAGTACTTATGTTGTTCCAGAACTTGATCCTATAGCATTTTTGTAGTCTACTACAAGAATGAATAGCCTCATGTAGTAGTCACAAAGGTCCCTCATGCTCACTCAAAAATAATTCTAAATTAGTAGGTATACTTGATTTATGGAGAAGTAGGTAATGTTGATGGATAGGGCCTTTATTGTGACTATGGTGGAAAAAATGAAGAAACTGAACTCTTTCAGTGTGAAAATTATTGAAACGTAGGGGAGAAAGAAGGTGATGATGCATGATGATGAAAGAGCTAAGTGCTACAATTTTCTTGGTGTCTTTCTCTAGCCTAGATGCCAAAGAAATTGTTATTATGTAGTTTTTTTTCTCAAAATTGGGCTTTCCAGTAGCAATATAATACTTTCCTGTAACAATTCAAAGAAATTGAAAAAATATATATATAAGAAGGACATGGTGATTGAAGTCTAATTTGATGGATGATGAAAGAAAGTAGAAAATGGTGCAGGGATGCCACCTAGGCCCTTTTGGGGTGTTTGGGTTGATGACTTGGACCGATCATGCAAGTTGAATTGTTCAACCTCTTTTGTTTCTTTTCCATGGTACCTGCACACGAATCAAGGTGGGAATTTTTTTTTATCTTTCATTTTGTTTTTTTTTTTATTTTTCCCTTTTTTTTTCTTTTTTTCATCATTTATTTTTTTTCTTCTTTTGTGTGCTTACCAAAAGCCTCAGGGCTCAATTTTTAGCCAGTGAGCCTGTTATGGGTGCCTTGGAAGAGGTTTTCACTTAGAGTTCTTATTTTTTTCATTTCTTCTTCTTCTTATTCTTCTTCAAAGTTATAAATTTCTTCATAAAGGTTTTCAGTTAGTGATTCTGCCTCAAGTTCCTCAAACAGGTTTTCACTTGAGGTTATTTTTCTTTTCTTTTCTTTTTATTTTATTTACTTTTTTTTTTGGTCAGGGACTAAATGAATTAGGAGACCTAATTCTCTCAATTAGATTCAATTCCTTATTTAATCTTCAACTCATCCCTTGAGAGAGTATTTTTTGAAACTTTTCAACTAATATCCATTCACTAAATGTGGAACTTGTTCCTCATCTCAGTAGTCCTACATATTACAACAAACTCAAACATGAAAGTGTCAATATCCTTTGTAATCTTTCTCCTTTTACAAGATCCTCAACTATCCTCACTTGATCACCATAAAGGGCCTCAAAGGTCCCTGTGGATATGGTAGAAGGCTCACAGTCAGCTAAAAATGGATGGCTACTAGTGCAAGTGGGGGTTTTTGGTAAGAATTTTCCTATTTAATCCCTAATTCTTCGAGGCATAAAAGAAAAGAATGTTTTTTTTTTTGTTTTGTTTTTGTTTTTTTTTGTTTTGTTTTTTGTTTTTTTAAAAGAAGATGCCAATGAGATTTTTTATTTTGCAAGATATTAAATGAACTAAACAAAAAATCAACTAAAGTAAAAGGCAGTACATACTATGACACCTCTATGGCAACTGTGCCAAAAATTGAGGACCTTGGTATTACAATAACAATGCTTCAACTCCTAAGGGTCTTATCTTTAATTTCAGCATGGGATTCATACAAAATTAAGAGGAGACAACATTATATGCAGAATAGGCACTATTTCCTTCTCTCATGCATTCTTATGTGGGTGGAATATTAAAATGAAAGCTAGATGTACAAAGACCAAGTTTATCAATCTATGCTAAAAGAAGATTATAATTGCGGGAAATAACTTGATGAAAGGAAAATGGCATGCAAATGCAAGCTACTTAGAATGAAAGATGGAACACTTGTACACTTGTACACTATGTTCAATGAAATGAAAGCACACTTACACAACTCTATGCTATCTTGAAAGGAAAGGAAAACATGTTTCTGAAATGAAAGCATGTAAAGCATAAACCCTAATTTGTAGAACAAGAAGATTTCTAAACCAAACCAATGAAATCATATATATGGTATATCTACCTCCAAGTTCCATTATCAGGGTTCCAAGGGTGTAGTAATATATCAAAGCAAAAAAATCATGAGTTTATTGCAAATATGAGTGAGATAGGAAGGTTGGTTAAGAACAACTACAAGAGTTCTTGTTTTTCTACAAGAGAAAGCCCAACAAGAAAGTAAACAAGAAAAATCCAAGTTGGAGAAGAAAAGAAGGTATGGAGAAGTTGGAAAATGATAAAAAAAAATGTCCAAAGCATTAAGACATCTTGTTGCAAGTTTAAACTACAAAAACTCAAATATGTGGGTTTCATGTAGCTGCAAAACATGTTACAGTGTAGGAAATAATAAACAAAGAACAATGAATAATAAGTAAATATAAGTAAAGGGAATGAATTAAGTGCAAAGTGAAAATGTTGTTTAGTTATTGTAACTACTACAACTATCTTCACCAAGTGCTCAAATAACCTACAAGAAAAGACTATTCATGAAAAATCCCTTGTTAACCATGCATGAATGCTATAAACAAAAATGATTTTCATAAATACTTTTCAAAAGTGGATAAATGCATAAAAAAATAATACAAGAGGGATTTTGATCACAATGGGGGCTTCACTGGGGGAGAAATACCATACCATGAGCATTCATATTAGGGGATATATATTGAGGAAAAATGACATAATATATTGAACATATAATAGCGGTAAAGGGTTTTTATATTGGAATGTATAAAAAATGGAGCTCAAAGTTAATGAAAAATGGATACCTATAATATCTAGTGAATGTAGGGGTTTTCTAAATTGGGAATGTATATTGGGTTCATATTGGTAGGGGATAAATGATGTGATTTTTAGAGGTATTTTTGAATATGTAGTCAAATTAAGGGTAGTGTTTAGTATGTCATGAAAGAACATGATATGTCAGAGGTTTATTGAGTGAATCCCCTATGTGAAGCACCTTGGGGTGGCCATAATCTAAGGAAGCTCCAAACCCTTAGAGGAATGACGAACTAGGAGCTAAAATCATATTTCACTTTCATTAACTAAATAAATTGTTTGTACATTGCATAGTTAGAAAACTTGTTGAAAACACTAATATAGACTTTTATCTATGCTTCATAAACTTCTCTACACTATTCTACTAGGCTACTCAAGCTTCTTGTATATACAATGAGTAGGGGGTAGCCTTCTTGAGGGGAGAACTACATTTCCCTCCAAAAATCCCTAGAAAAAGGAATCTTGCTTCTTAGGTCACCTTGTAGTAGTGCGAAGGGGCATTAAAATCCCTCAACTAGCCAAGTTGAGACTCCCCTATCATAGGGAACCAGTGCCAAAAATATCTCTAGCTATATCTCATTAAAATTCGTGCAAAATCTCTTCAAATTCTCGCACAATAATTATGTTAGGCACATAAAGTATGAAAAACCTCATTGACTCTCCTAAGAACTCATGAAGCTAGGAAAGTGTGTCACTAAGTGTAAAAAGTTAGGTTTAATATAATCTTTATGTTCCTAAGAGTTGTTAGATGGACCTTATGTTTTACCTATTTTGGAGTTCCAACACAACTCATCGAATAATTGCAGTAAAGTTGTTTTTATTGCAATAAATTATCAAAATCCATAATACGGGAAGGCATAATAGAGATATATATTATTTTGAATGTTGGAATAAATTAAAACAATATATTAAAGATAGATATTAGTACTTTGATGTTGTTGATTTTATTTGGTGGAAGTCCTTTTCCAATGATCAAATTGACATAATTTCAAGCTCAAGAAATGGAGATACATTTTTGAAGATTCCATTTATTTCGCCATAAATGATACTAAATGAATATGAGTAAAGAAAACATTATTGAACAACAATAATCTCAAGGTATTCTTAAATCTTCACAATTAAAGGAAAGAGAAATCTATATTAGTTCTCGAAGATCACGTGCATGGTTGCAATATTAGCGACTGGAGATCCACATGGTTACCCATTATGGGTTTCAAAGGTTATAAAGCTCATTAGAGAAAATTAAGATGTTACAACAGTTGAATTACATTTGTATGTCGTAAATACATACCCATTCAATAGTGTGTAGAAGCCATACATGGTAGTTGACAAACAAATAAGTAGAAAGAGAAAAAGAAATAATCAAAATATAAATCATCAACACATTGACCTCTTATAATTAGAGGATGTTAAGATAATTGTTTAGACTTCAATTTGACAAAGAGAGGATCTCTTCACTATAGGACCACAAAAATTGTCAATAGGTTGCTACTACAACAAATAGCGGCAATATAGGAGTTTATTGAACCTAATCATAGATCTAAAATGATTTTGACATCTACAATGTTGAGCATGCATGTAAACTAAGATGGTGCATTGATTTATGATAGAGAAGAATATGGGTCATATGTTGCTTCATCTATTCATGTTGAAATATGGCAACAAGAATATTCCAATTTAATTTGTCCTTGAATGAAATTGTGAATTAAAATCGAATTTAGTCTTAATAGCTACTTGGAAATAATTGATTAATTTATTCTAAATTAATTAGTTGGAGAAATTCAAGTTAGAAGTCTTTCTGAAGTGATGCAAGAGTTATCCCTTAAATCAAGGAGATAAGATTGAGCTATATTTGAGTTGTAATTAGTTAGCTCAGTTTACTGAGTTAAGTCCAATTAAATTAGTTCCAAATTGTTTGAGGAACTAATAGAGAGTTAACAGTTAGTTGATGCATGCATGCACTCAACTAGTGTACTCCGGTTAACTGAATATTCCCTCATCGGAAACTCATGCATGTCTATTCTGAGAAAGACCTAGTTGAGATTAAAGGCAAGGACAATGTACTATCAGTTTCATGTGTTTTCTTATAAAGAAAATGCATGCATGTAGTCAAGGCATCATTCCTTGAGGATTGCGCAGTTCTGACAGTGTGTGAGAGAGTGTTCCACTTGGTTCAAGGAGAATCATCCCAGAGCAACAATGCAAGGAAATAGGAGCTTGGAGGGTAGAGAGGAAGGCTTGAGAGAAGCCAAGATTGCCTGTGAGCATCTGTGAGGATTGTACTGAGAGCTGGCTAGCTGTGAGAGCTAAGGCTTTGTGTAATTCCTATGTATTTCCACCTTGTATGATAATACAGATAGTGCTGTTTTTAGATGTGGCTTTCCCCAAAGTATTTTCATGTGTATTGTGCGATTGATTCTTCTTCTTCTGGTTATATTGTTCAGCTCGATATTTAAGCTTTTGCAAATTGATAGTAGAGGTAGGTTATAGTATTCTAATTTGATTTATATTGCATTATCAAGTTAAGCTATCACAGATTTTCTACATGGTATCAGAGCCAGGTTTGTAGAAAATTTCTGCATGGTATCAAAGCTGGATTTGTAGAAAATTTCTACATGGTATCAGTGTTGTGAACAATATACTGAGAAGAGAAGTTAAGGTTTGAAGTTCGGGGTTGCAGGTGCAAATCGAATTCATATCATACTTCAAGGTTGGCCAATGGCGTTTTATGGCTTGAGACTCGAGTATGCCTTGGAAGTTAGCTCAAATTACATAGCATGGAAAGAATGGAGGCTATATTAGAAGATAATGGCTTGAAGGAATTCATTGATCAAGAAATCCCAAAGCCAGCTTCAACTAATGCACAAGAGTTGGCTGAGTGGAAGAAGTGTGTGGTGAAGGTGACACGAATCATCGTTGAGGGAATTTGAGACTATATTGTCTTGAGTCTCCATGGGAAGGATACTCCATTTTCAATGTGGAAGACATTGAAAGACCTCTACGAGAATAGGAGCGACCATAGGAAATTGGTGCTCAAGGATAAGATTTGAAGAATCAAGATGGAGAAGGGCGATACTATTTCCATATATTTGAACAGGCTCCCCACCTACAGAGATGATCTTGGCAGTGTGGGAATAACTACTGCCGATGATGATATGGTGAGCTTCGCTCTCCTTGGCCTTCCAAGGAGTTGGAATAGCTACCAGGACTCTGTGAATGGAAGGGAGAAACTGTCGGATTGGGAATGACTGTGGTCGGATCTTATGCAGGAGGAGATCAGGAGGAGCACACAAGATGGTTCTTCATCCAAGAATGATGATGAAGAAAATCTGTCCTTAGCAAGGCAAGGAAAGGGAAGGGAAAGGCTTCCCATTTTAAATCGAATTCTTCTCATGGAGAGAAGAATGGTGACATGTTTAAAGTGAGATTCTTTAATTGTCACAATATGGGACATTATGTGACTAATTTCGCATTGAAGAAGTCTAAGAAGGGATCCTCGGAAGGATCGGAAGGTGAGGCATTAGCTTCTCAGTTCGAAATGGACTTTACCCTCATCGCATGCATGGTGTCATCGATGATGGGTTGTGTTTGGTATCTTGACAGTGGAG